>RPOG01001909.1:0-13881 GCA_008086565.1 Thalassoma bifasciatum
GGGGGGGGGGGGGGGGGTCATCAGTCAGGACGGGGGGGAGAGAGCGGCGAACAATGGAGGATGACACCGGGCCCCTGACTGAGACCGTGTGTTTGGTTTTATTCAGGTTCTTATGTGAGTGTGTGTGAGTTTAAGAATTTAATAGAACTTATTATCATACATGTTCTCAAAGACGCATATGTGGAGTTTCTCTTATGGTCCAGCAGGGGGCGCTGCAGGTTCAGCTTCTCTGTTTTAAAGCTCTGAAGAAGAGGTTATATGAAACTTTAGCATCATTTTTCATTTTGGGTCATAAAACGTCACTTTTAGATNAAAAAAAAAAAAAAACATAATTGGCATAAAAATAGAGCCCATTTTCAAAAAAACAGGTTATTAATCCATTTATGCAATCATATTAACAGATCCATCAGCTGCAACAAAAGAAAGAGTCAGTGACGGCTCCATTAACGCCCACGTCGCCGCGCAGAAACTGAACAAGCCTCCGTAACGGTTTCATTAACATGACAAAACCGCCGAGCGCCGAAGGTCCTCACAGTTGTCATATTTTTGATGATTTGTCTGTGCGAGGCCCCTTCTGCTGTTTGTCACGTTGTTCTTTAAGTTTCACCCTCAAGGACCCCCTCACCCCCCCCACCACCACCACGAGCACGTGAACCTGGAGAGAAAAGCCCACGAGCCCCGAGCGTCGCCTGCAGGCTCCTGGTCGCCCTGAGCCGCGGCGAGCGACACGATGGAGGAGCGAGTCACAGGAGGAGTTATTAATTAAAGTGGTGAACTCCTGAACTCTCTGCTGGTTTTATCTGGCTCCTAACGGTCCTGCTGGAGTGGGGGGGGGGGGTCATCAGTCAGGACGGGGGGGAGAGAGCGGCGAACAATGGAGGATGACACCGGGCCCCTGACTGAGACCGTGTGTTTGGTTTTATTCAGGTTCTTATGTGAGTGTGTGTGAGTTTAAGAATTTAATAGAACTTATTATCATACATGTTCTCAAAGACGCATATGTGGAGTTTCTCTTATGGTCCAGCAGGGGGCGCTGCAGGTTCAGCTTCTCTGTTTTAAAGCTCTGAAGAAGAGGTTACATGAAACTTTGGCATCGTTTGTCATTTTGGGTCATAAAACGTCACTTTTAGATTTAAGAATGAAGAAAATTGTAATGTAAAGAAAAATGTATTTGTGTTGTCCATCATCTTCTACTATTTCCTGTTTTCATTGTAATAGTTTTGGAGTTTTTTAATAAACATATAATAACAGTTAAACAGATCAGGCCTTAATCCAACGGATCCAAAACTTTTTTTTAAAATTATTTTGTGACCCCCCCTACTCGACAATGTGAGTCTCATGCTTCAAATTAAACATCTTTTTTATAACTTTTTATCAAAAATCTTAACTTTTTATTCCAAAATTTGACCCTTTCTTATAATTTTGGAATAAAAAGTTAGAATTTGGGAAAAAATATATATAATTTTGACTATTTCTTTATGATTTTGACTTATTCATCATACAAGTCTGACTTTTAACTCAAAATGTTGACTTTTATTACATAGTTTTAGGTTTTTTTTCCAGTATCTGTCTTTATCTCCTACAATTTTGACAACAATGTGAGCCTAATTCTTCAAATTTAACATCTTTTTTTATCATTACCAGCTTCATTTTTCTAATAACTATGTCTTTATCATCTGAAAATTGTAACTTTTTATCAAAAATCTTAACTTTTTATTCCAAAATTTGACCCTTTTCTTATAATTTTGGAACAAAAAGTTGACATTTTGGAAAAAAATATATAATTTCGACTTTTTCTTTGTGATTTTGACTTATTCATCTTACAACAGTGACTTTTTACTCAAAATTTTAACTTTTTTATTCCAAAATGTGACCCTTTTCTTATAATTCTGGCATAAAAAGTTACAAATTGGAATAAAAAGTTAAATTTTGGGAAAAAAAATATATAATTTTGACATATTCTTCATGATTTTGACTTATTCGTCTTACAACTCTGACTTTTAACTCAAACTTTTGACTTTTTATTACATAATTTTAGCTTTTTTTCCAGTATCTCTCTTTATCTCCTACAATTTTGACTACAATGTGAGCCTCATGCTTCAAATTGAACATCTTTTTTATCATTACCAGCTTTATTTTTCTAATAACTTTGACTTTGTTCTCTGAGAAAATTGTAACTTTTTAACCAAAATTTTAACTTTTTATTGCAAAATTTGACCCTTTTCTTACAATTTTGGCATAAAAAGTTAAAATTTTGGAATAAAAAGTTAAATTTTGAGAAAAATATATATATAATTTTGGCTTTTTCTTTATGATTTTGACTTATTCATATTACAACTCTGACTTTTAACTCAAAATTTTGACTTTTCATTACACAATTTAAGCTTTTTTTCTGTATCTATGTCTTTCTCTCCTACAATTTTGACTTTTCGTCTTCAAATTTTGACTTTTTCTGACAATATGGACTTTTCTCTCATCATCTCAACTTTTTAAAAAAATATCTACTCAATCATCTTTGTCTTTTTTACTTCTAAATCTCAACTTTTACTCATAATTTAGCTTTTATTATCTAAAAATTTTGACTTTCTACTGAGGCAAACAAGCAAAGGCCTAGTTTATTTCAAATACTGTCACAAATAACTTAAAGGTAACTTTGATTTCACTGACATCTTGCAGAAAAAAACAAAAAATATTCATAATTATTGCAATAAAATCAAAAAACTGCCTCTGTGCATTCATTTTTTTTACCAGGAAACATCATCTTCCTCACAAATGAAGGTAGTTTTTACTTTCAGTTTTGCAGAGAGATGTTGTAACATGAATTTTAAAGCTGCAGAAACTAAAACAGACAGGAGGAGGCTGAGAAACCCCAGAGACTCAGAGAGGAGGCGAAGCGAGCAGCCAGGATTTCCTCACCTTGCCTGAAGCGCTCAGACCGGGGGCGGACGCCGTCTTGGGCAGGAGGCCGAGACGCTGCAGGTACGTCTGCAGGTTTCTGCTCAGCTCCACCTCCACCGGCTTCACCCGCTGGTCCACGGGGTCCATGGCTGCAGCTGCCAGCCTGAGAGAAAGAGAAGAAGAAGAAGAAGAAGAAGAAGAAAACGTCTTTATTTACTGCTGTCAGTGTTCACTTCTGTCTCTGAGTCTCTGAGTAAATTTCTGACCTGCTGTCGCTGTCGTAAAGCGCTGCGTTCTGCTGCGACCTGTTCGGGATCCTCCTCAGCTTCGATAACTCTTTGGACAAAACCTGCTGAGTGATGTCATCGTCCCAGCTCAGACCTGCAGACAGAAACACAACACGCTATTAAATCCACATTTAACTCAACGATCAGTCACTTGATTTTGAATTTTTCATTTGAGTTCTGACACAAATCTCAGTTTTATGCTTTTTTTTTAGGAACTGACAGAAAAGGAAAAGTTGTGCTTTCTTTGAATGGTGACTTTTATCCAGAATTATGACTTTTTCTAAGCAATCAAAAGAAACAAGAAATTAAAATTCTGAATTCAAATTCAGATTTTGGCATTAGAGGCACTTATATCTCAGATTCCTGAGAAGCGAGTCGGATTCCTGACTTTTTATTTGAAACTCTGAGCAAAGACTGTCTGAATTATGAAGAAGCCAGTTTTGCTGCTGGAATATAAAGTCCACATTTTGACTTTATAGCTCAAGTTTTTTACTTCTTTTTCCAGAAAATATGACTTAATCTCATAATTTTGACTTTATCTTCAATATTCTCTCGAAGAAGGGTTTTGTTGGGAGAAAAAGTAGTAAAAATTTTTCGAACACTTATGACGTACTCTCAAAATTTTGCCGCACTAACCTAAAAATTGAATGTGGCATATCAAAATTTCTACTTTTTCACTCTTATTTTTGACTTCATCTCAAAAATCTCAAAATTTTACTCAGCTTTAAAATTTTTATATTAACATTTTGACTTTAAGTTCTTGTAATTTTGATCTAATCTCAAAATCTTAAATTACTCATCTTTAAATTTTGACTTGTGTACAAATTTTAATTTATCTCATACTTTTGACTTTAACTCAAAAAAATCAATTTTTTATTTCAAAATTTTGACTTGATCTCAAAATGTTGCTATAATTACCTAAAAATTTTGATGTCATCAAAATTTCTACCATTTGACTCTTAATTTTGACTTTATCTCAAAATTACAACTATCACACCTTAAAACAAGACTTATTGTTTAATGTTTTTGTATTGCACGTCAATATTTTGACCTTTTTTCTTACACTTTTAACTTATTCTCAGAACTTTGACTTTTCCCTAAATAATCTTTAGATGCTGGTTTTTGCAGATAGACAAAAAGTCAAAATATTGAGTTTTATTTCAACACTTTGGTTTTTTGTCTTATAATTATGACTCATCTTTGAATTTTGATTTTTTTTATCTTAAAATTTTGATTTTTTTTCTTACAATACGACTCAATCTCAAACTTTTTTCTACTTCTTATCTCATATTTTTGACTTCTTACTTCAGAATTAGACTCATTATACATATTTTGTTTAAAAAAAAGTCAAAATATTAAGTTTTATCTCAGCATTTTGACTTTTTTCTTCTTGTTATTTTGTCACAAACCCAAATTTTTGACTTACTCACCTTAAAATTTGATTTTTTATCTTAAAATTTTGATTTTTTTTCTTACAATATGACTCAATCTCAAACTTTTTTTAACTTCTAATCTCATATTTTTGACTTTATCTCAAAATTTTGACTATCTTGCTTCAGAATTAGACTCATTAAACAAATTTTGTTAAGGAAAAAGTCAAAATATTAAGTTTTATCTCAGCATTTTGACTTTTTTTCTTCTTGATATTTTGTCTCAATCCCAAATTTTTGACTTTTTATCTTAAAATTTTGACTTTTTATCTTAAAATTTTGATTTTTTTTCTTACAATATGACTCAATCTCAAACTTTTTTTTACTTCTAATCTCATATTTTTGACTTTATCTCAAAATTTTGACTATCTTGCTTCAGAATTAGACTCATTAAACATAATTTGTTAAGGAAAAAGTCAAAATATTAAGTTTTATCTCAGCATTTTGACTTTTTTTCTTCTTGTTATTTTGTCTCAATCCCAAATTTTTGACTTACTCACCTTAAAATTTTGACTTTTTATCTCAAAATTCTGATTTTTTTTCTTACAATATGACTCAATCTCAAACTTTTTTTTACCTCTAATTGCATATTTTTGACTTTATCTCAAGATTTTGACTATCTTAACTCAGAATTAGACTCATTATACATATTTTGTTAAAAACAAAGTCAAAATATTAAGTTTTATCTCAGAATTTTGACTATTTTCTTCATATATTTTGTCTCAATCCCACATTTTTGACTTTCTCACCTTAAAATTTGACTTTTTATCTTAAAATTTTGATTTTTTTTTTCTTACGATGTGACTCAATCTCAATTTTTTTTTTACTTCTAATTTCATATTTTTGACTTTATCTCAACATTTTGACTATCTTACCTCAGAATTAGACTCATTTTACATATTTTGTTAAAAAAAAGTCAAAATATTAAGTTTTATCTCAGCATTTTGACTTTTTTCTTCTTGTTATTTTGTCTCAATCCCAAATTTTTGACTTACTCACCTCAAAATTTTGACTTTTATCTTAAAATTTTGGCTTTTTCCCTTGAAATTGTGACTTATCTCAGACTTTACATGCACAGGCTTCAGAAATCACTGAGCAGAAAGTTTAAACTTAGTCACCTGAAAAATTGATCAGTGCTCCACTTTGGACTTGGAGAGTGAAGATTATCAGTTTGTTACAAAGAGAAAAGTCCCGTCTGCATGAGAGCGAGTGTAGAAAGGACAAGTCTGATGAGCTGCTCGAGCAGCCACGTCTGTTTCTTATGCTTAACATGCCTCCAAACAGCTTTTTGGCAGCCGAACAGAAGAGCGGGCGCCAACAGCAGATGGGGTAGCGGAACGAAATGTTACCGGAAATATGGCCGCGATGCACAGAGCACAACATGAACCAAAGGCTTTGGCAGATGAGCGATGACGCTGGTGAAAGACTCCAGTGACACAGACTGAAGCTCCAGATGTGATGCAATGAGATGTGAGCCCGGCGCAGAGGACGCAGGCTTTAAAAGGGGGAATAAAACACCAACGCCGTCAGCAATAAACCCTTTATCTCAACTTTCTGGACAGGAAGAACATCCCACAAGTTGAGATGAGGACAAATAAACTTTATCATTGGCACATTTTTCAAAGACCTCTCCATCCAACCAAAACAAGAACGTGTGTGTGAAGACTTTTCAGCTCTGCATGTTATTTAACCACTTAGTTCCCACCCAATTCTGGCCTTTAAACTATGCTATGATTATAACTGAAGAACCATAAAGTCAAAATTCAACAGTGACACCTCATTTAAAGATTTAAGTCTCTAGTTTCAGAAAATGTCATGTTTTTATATGTGGCTCAAGTCCACATCCGGATAAATGCAGCTGAAACTGTTTTTTCCTCTTCACTTTTTATAACCAAATCTTGAACCAGATGCTTCATGTCAGACACAAAACATCCACCACGTCACTTCTACACCTTTTTCATTTACATCTGAGTGAAGTTTGAGCTTTTTAGGTAAAACTTTGTAGAAGTTCAAGAGTTTTTAATCTCAGGTGTCCAAACACTTGCAGATGTGTCCTCATTTACCACAGTCTTGAGTCTTTCTCTCTGTGAAAATGTTTGCTAAATATCGTGAAATTACAGCTTCTGGTCAAGGGTTGTACCGTTCCTGTTGTGCCCGTAAATATGGATAATTACACACAATTAAAAAATGGATTTTTCGTCAGTCTATCCAGCTTCAGCAGGCTTTGTGTGAGCTGTAAATCAGGCTCTCCTGGCATCAAATCTCTGTGCATCAACACTGCAAAAACGGAAATCTAAGCAAGTCATTCTGTCTTATTTGAAGTACAAATTGTCTTATTGTTCTTAATTTGAGCCACATTCACCAAACCAGGTCATAAAAATGTCTTATTTCAAGTTTTTTAAGACAAAAATGAGGTGTAAATTGTTTGTAACAAGTCAAAAAAATCTGCCAATGGGATAAGACGAATTCACCCGGGAAGTTTCTTGAAATTAGAAAGATGTCTTAAAACAAGAATCTTTTATCTTATCCCATTGGCATATTTTTTTTTACTTGTTACAAGCAATTGATGCCTCATTTTTGACTTAAAAAAAACTTGAAATGAGACATTTTTGTGACCTGGTCTGGTAAATGTGGCTCAAATCAAGAATAGTAAGACAAATCTTTACTAGCAATAAGACATAATGACTTGCTTAGATTTCAGTTTTTGCAGTGTATATACTTTGATGATGACAGGGGAATGGCAGACGGCACTAAATCATAACTTTTAAATCCAGTTGAGACAAACATTTGCTCTGAGGTGAGTTTGATTTGCTGGTTTTTAACTTTGTAAACCTGATATTTTGGATCATGTGACCAGATAATGATGAAAAAGCAACAATTTGCAGCACATCTGTCTTTGATTCAGCTGTAAATATAAAGAAATGTTCCTGCCCTCCTCAAATCTAACTTTTGTTAACCTGCTCTGTGAAACGTCCACTTAGTTCTGTGAGAATGAAGCGTTCGAGTCGGCTCCTCATTTACATTTGACGGTCAGCCAACAATGGCTCATTTTCTAACAAGTGACTCCACATCCCTGCCTTGATGAGCAGTGAATCTAATTAAATCAGCTCCACTTGTTAATGAACATTTCAGCAGACGGACGACTTCTTTAGACCCGCGCGCGATGAGTAACGACCCTAACCTCCAGGAATCGGGCACATGCCGCTCTTTAACAGCTGCGCGGCGTGTCAGGGCCAGCCTTCGCCATCAAAGAGCCATAAAAACCGAGCTTTTAACGGCGGCCGCGGCTGCTGAGAAAACGGGCGTTAGCGTCGGGTGAACAGACGGCGTCTGACACGACAGGTTAATAAACGCTTGAGCCCCCGCCAGGATATTCAGAAACTCTGCTCACGGAGGAAACGCAGCGATGAGAAACGAAGAGAGAGGACGAATAGATGAGGAACGGACGAGTGAAGGTGCAGGAAACGTTCACAGGCCGGAGTTTGTGGTCGAGTTTGAGAGAGCGTCACGACCTCGGAGGTGAATTAAGAGAAGAGGTCAAAGGTTAAAGTCGTCTGTGCTCGACAAAATCACTGAAAGTAAGAAAAAAACATTCAGGATTCTTTGAGATTGAGTGAAAAAAGACCAACTGAAAAATTATAAATGGGTCAATGACAAAAAGAGGGTCTAAAAACGTATTTTTAAAAAGTTCTTTGAAAATGGATAAAAACATATTTCTGAGTGAAGAATTATGTTTTCTAACAGATTTCAGTAGTTGACCAACATTTCAAAGATTTTAGGTTCATTATTTTTTTGTATTTTTAATTTGAGCACCCAAAAATGTCAGGTGGTGCAACCAAATATATGAAAATATATTTATATGTTCCTGTTATTTTTTCTGTGTGAAATTATTGGCAAGTATCTCTCAAGTGTCTGTAGTGACTCAAACATTTTCATTTTGTGTGTTTCATTTCTTTTATTTGTGAATAAGATAAATAATTTGATGTTAAAATAACATTTCACATTATTACATTGGTTGTACCACCTGACATGGAAATTGTTCCAGTCACCAATGAAGTGAAAAAACCTTTTTTATCAGTATTTCAGAGAAATCTACAAACTTTTCCACTTGGTCACAAATGTCATTTGGGCTCCTCTGGCTGATGCAGTTTCCTGTTTCCTGTTTTATTCTCTTCACTTTAAAATAAAAGTCTAATGTTACGGTTGCACCACAAACAAAGATTAAAGGGAAGATGAAATACAGGGACTTAATGAAAGAAATAAACAAAAACAAATGCATCAACAAAGAAGGAAAGAAAAACCTGCAAAAAAATGAGACAAAGAAAAAACAAATGAGAAATAAAAAAAAGAAACTTAGAAAGAAAGAAAAAATTAACAACTAAAAAAGAAATACAGAAAAAATCAAATAAATAAACAAATAAAGACATAACAAACAATTTAAAGGGGAATAAGAAATCAACCAAAAACAGAAGGAAAGAAATGAAGATTAAAGGTAGAAAATAAAAGAAAATAAAAAAGAAAATAAAGTAAGAGCCAGATTCAAGGATTCAGGAAAAAATAAAAGATGCAAGGAAGACAGAAAAGAAAAACAAAATGAATAAAATAATGACAAAACCAAGATAATAAAAGGAAGGAAAGAGAGAGGAAAAAAGCAGGAATGAAGGAAAAAAACTGAATGAGGAAAAATGTTAAAGAAAATGAGAGAAAGACAGAAAGAAAGAACGATTTAAGGAAGAATGAGAAGAGCTGAGAAAGAAGTTAATGGAAATCAACAAAGGAAACAAAAGGAAAGGGAGTAAATGAGTAAAAATGAAGGAAGTAAAGGCAAATAAATGAAAGAGAAAAACAAAGATAAAAAAGTTCTGATGTAAGAAAGAGAAAATAACAGGAGCAAAGAAAAGAAAACAAAAGAAATAGTGTTTGAATCTTTAAGAGTCGTCTGCAGCTTCTGTAACCTGACGTCAGAGTTGAGTTTCCTTAATTCTCTGCAGCAAACGTCTCATTTACATCATTTATTTCACTGCAAACTCTAAGAAATCTGAACTCCTGCTTCCTCCACCCCAGAGCAGCGACTCAGACTGAGTTTGAGGAGAAAAAAGGTCAAAGTTGAACATTTTCTGACACACTTGTTCATTTTCTGTTTGCAGATCCCGAGCAACAGGTTTTTTTTTCTTTTACTGTCATATATCAGTGATGAAAGTGGAGGAAACACCTGCTGGTTCCTGTGGTCTCTGACTCCCTCTAGTGGTGGAGCTCAACAACTACAGAGGATGAGATAAGTGTGTAAATGTGTGTGTGTGTGTGTGTTGTACCTCGGTTGGAGAGTTTCTCCAGCAGAGACCTGAATCGTTGAACCACAGACGGAGAGACGTCGTACGTGTAAACCTCCTTCACCGGGACAGAGTGACACCTCCCGAACATCCCATCTGTCAACACACACACACACACACACATTTTAAAGATCAGTACACTCACAATCAGTCACATTATCCTCTTTTTTTTCCTCAAAAAATTGATCTTTTATTCTGAAAGTGCTTTTTTCCCCTGCACCTGTAAACGATAACTCAAACCTCGTCTCTATAAATAGAAATTTCAGTGTCACTGACGTCGTTACGATCAACACACACGCTCCATTTAACAGGCGGCTGAGGATGACCGTCTGATCACTCACTAATGTTTAACTGTTGGAAACACCTGAGACAGAAATGTGAGATGAGCTGCAGGTGACAGAGGAAATGCTCCTTTGTTAAATGAATGAGTTTTTAAAGTTTTTCAAGGACAGAGATTGAAAAATCAAAATGTTGGTTTCAGCGTCTTTTTTTCTCTGTCTTTCTTATATCATAACTTTTTTTTAATCTTTGTTTTTCTCTTTCATTTATTTGCCTTTTCTTCCTTCATATCTTCCCTTTCTTTTTGTTTCCTTTGTTGATTTCCATTAACTTCTTTCTCAGCTCTTCTCTTTCTTCCTTAAATCGTTCTTTCTTTCTGTCTTTCTCTCATTTTCTTTAACATTTTTCCTCATTCAGTTTTTTTCCTTCATTCCTGCTTTTTTCCTCTCTCTTTCCTTCCTTTTATTATCTTGGTTTGTCATTATTTAATCTCTTTTGTTGTTCTTTTCTGTCTTCCTTGCATCTTTTATTTTTTCCTGAATCCTTGAATCTTGCTCTTACTTTATTTTCTTTTTTATTTTCTTTTATTTTCTACCTTTAATCTTCATTTCTTTCCTTCTGTTTTTGGTTGATTTCTTTGCATTAGGGCTGAACGATTTTAGAAAAAGATCTGATTGCGATTTTTCCAGCAGATATTGCGATCTCAATTCAATTTACAATTTTATTTAAATCAAGCTTTAGTGAAGTTTTCACAATGTCCAACAGAGAATTACATCAAACCATCACAACATCAAAAGTTTTTACTGTAATACAAGGATGAAAATGAAGGTAAGAATTTTTAACTTTAAGATAAAGGTCAATATTTTAAGTTGAAAAGATGAAATTTTGAGACAAAAAGTCAATATTTTGAAATGAAAAAAACCCAAATTTTATGTCATTAATCCAACATTATGTGAAAATAGTCTGAAATTTCACATTAAGGGTCAAAACTTTAAGATAAAGGCAAATGTCTTAGATTAAAAGTCAAATTTTTGAGATTAAGCATCAAAATTTTGAAATAAAGGCAACATTTGAGATAAAAAGCGGAAATTTTGATATAAAAAAAAGTCAAAATTCTAAGATTTAAGTCGAAACTATAAGAAATTAAGACAACATTAATAGATAAAAGGCAAAATTTTGAAAAAAAGAAAAGAAGATTTTGAGGTAAACAGCCAATTTTTCACTTTTCTTAAAACCCTCACTCCACTGAGTCTGAACTGTAAATACGACTCTTGCTATTTTTAAAATGGACTTTTTAATCCCATTTTTAGTTTTAACAACTGAAGAACAAAAAGAGCATCCTTGACTCTTAACTTTTAAAAACAATTGAGTGCAAAATAACTGTTTTATGTTAAAAAGATAAATAAAATACCAAACAATTTAAAAAATCAAAATTAAATAAGCAATCATAAGAAAAACAAAATTCAACAATCCCAAAGAAAAAAAGGATCTTTCACAACAGTTTTACACTTAAACATGTGTGTGAAACAGCTGACACTGAAGATCCTGGGTCAGTCAGGAGTAAAAAAATTGCAGTTTTGTCGATCACATGATCGTGATGTCTGAAATCGTGATTTCGATCAGAAAACGATTAATCTTTCAGCCTCATTTGCATCCCAGTTTGGAGGTTGGTCAACGCAGTGACTCTGTAACAAAAGGAGCATCTGAAGGAGCAACTTCATGTGAGAAAAGGTAACGTAACAGGATGAATAAAACTCTCTATCTAGATTCTATTTCATGTACACGATACGAAAAATGCGCCTTGATCTTGAAATGTAATTGTAAATCTTTTATTGCATTTTCATTTGGGTTAGTGAAAATTGATATTTCATTTTCATTATGACTCAAATAATGCGCCTTTATTGTTGAAATGGAAATGTAATTCATTATTGCATTTTCATTTCAATGTTGTCTTCACCCTCTGATGTATGAATTATGAAAGTCAGTGTCAGGATTTTTCCTTTGAGTGTTTTAATTTGTCTTAAGTCATGAAAAAAGTTTTCTTCAAATATTTGTAACGGAACATTCAACATAAAACAGTGTGAAATTAATGTAAATATAACTTCTTTTTTTTTTTTGTTTTACAAGACATTTTTCAGGCCCTAGGAAGAATAAAAATATCCTGACACAGGCTGATATGAATTTCCATCACATGAACTTTGAATTTAGGAGTAAATAACTTTTAAATAGGCGTCCACTGTAGTGACCACTATGCACCACAGGGTTAAATTTTTCTCTTTTCCATCTAAAGCAAGAAATGATCAGGGTATTATTAGATTTTAAGCATGTGTAATAATAATAATAAACTTCAGGTGAACCAAAAATGGTCCCAGCTTCAAAAAGATTTTATTAAAAGATCTTAAACAAACTCTTTAAAAGTGAAAGAGGTTGCAGAGATTTGGTTCTGGATTGGTGTTTTCTTCTCATTCTCCTCGGACAAGGTTCAGAAAAAGAACATGTTTTCCTTTGATACTGATCATGTGACAATGGTTATAAATATAGTTTTCTCGCTCAGCTCTATAACCATGTTTGTTGCCGCTGTGACTGCGACAGAGAGGAAAAGAAAACGTCTCCAGAGTAAAAACCCTGCAGAAAGCTTTTCTTCTCCCGGTGCTCTGATCTAAAACCGTGTACAGTAACACCAGCTCTGCGTCTCCCACAAGGAACTTCTTGAATTATCTCCCATAATTACACTCATGCATATCTAAGGCTCTGTAATCTATCCCAGTTTTCTACCAGGGGGCTGATACTCAGAGCCAGACACGTCTTCTTCTGATTTATGGAGCAGATTAGAGCAGAGTGGAGATTCACAGAAAAACAGGCGGAGTGAAGATGGAAGAGATGGAACCGGCAACGCTGGAGCAGATGTTGCTCTAAGATGCAATAATATTAATAAAAATGTCACTGTAGGGTTTAAGGCAGGGGTGTCCAAACTTTTTCTCAAAAGGGCCGTATTGCAAACTGTGAAAATGACCAAGGGCCAGCAGCAGTATTACAAATGAGTGCTCAATTGGAAAACTATTTCTTTTCAGTGGTTTCTGAAAAAAAAACAAAAAAACAAAAAAAACAAATGGTTTCGTCAAACCTGCTTGTGCTGTTATTGCAGACCATTGAGATAAAACCAAACCTGGGAAAAGTATGCAACAATTTTATGGCAGGATCAGGATCTGGACTTTATCATCTTTGTTTATATAACAATTATAAAAACATTTTAAACCCCAAATATCTCTGATCCTGCATTCTGAACCATTTTACGCTTCAACTTGTGTCCTTTTTTGACCACTTCATATCTTTCATTCAGTTTTTAGGTCCTCTCATGTGCCTTATTTATTTATTTTTTAATTCTACACAACTCATGAAACACATTTTGCATCATGCCAAATGCTAAAAATAAATGTCAGCTGTAAAAGTTGTCGAGTTTTTGCTGATTGTACAGAACTTGAGCTTTGTAAAGTTGCCTATGCACAGTCCAGATCTGTGTGAAACGTTACTAGATTCGTTATATTAAGAAAGATTTATTTCAAGCACTTGACAGAAACTGTAAATGTAAACAGTTAGAACATGATTAATTTAAGTGACAAAACTAACACATGGTAAGATGAGAGCTGGGGGCCGCTA
>RPOG01001909.1:14599-40910 GCA_008086565.1 Thalassoma bifasciatum
TAAAAAACTTTTGTCCCGTAATTTTCACCTTGTCAAATGTCAGGGTGGTGCAACCGTAACATTAGACTTTTATTTTAAAGTGAAGAGAATAAAACAGGAAACAGGAAACTGCATCAGCCAGAGGAGCCCAAATGACATTTGTGACCAAGTGGAAAAGTTTGTAGATTTCTCTGAAATACTGATAAAAAAGGTTTTTTCACTTCATTGGTGACTGGAACAATTTCCATGTCAGGTGGTACAACCAATGTAATAATGTGAAATGTTATTTTAACATCAAATTATTTATCTTATTCACAAATAAAACAAATGAAACACACAAAATGAAAATGTATGAGTCACTACAGACACTTGAGAGATACTTGCCAATAATTTCACACAGAAAAAATAACAGGAACATATAAATATATTTTCATATATTTGGTTGAGCCACCTGACATTTTTGGGTGCTCAAATTAAAAATACTAAAAAAATA
Organism: Thalassoma bifasciatum; assembly: GCA_008086565.1. Classification (NCBI taxonomy): domain Eukaryota; kingdom Metazoa; phylum Chordata; class Actinopteri; order Labriformes; family Labridae; genus Thalassoma; species Thalassoma bifasciatum. The sequence goes on from RPOG01001909.1 coordinate 15,072, forward strand.
ATGAACCTAAAAACTTTGAAATGTTGGTGAACTACTAAAATCTGTTAGAAAACATAATTCTTCACTCAGAAATATGTTTTTATCCATTTTCAAAGAACTTTTAAAAAATATGTTTTTAGACCCTCTTTTTGTCATTGACCCATTTATAATTTTTCAGTTTTTTCAGTGAAAAAAGTCCAGTCTTTTTTCACTCAGCATCTCTTGATATTTCAATCCATAACTCCATATTTTTTGTTTACCTGACGATTCTTTGGTGTCTCAGCTGCATTGACACCATTATTTCAAAGTTTCCTGATGTGAGAGTGGAAAAGTTGCAGCCTCACAGACACTGAGTTGTTTTGCTGTCGTCTGTTTCTGACTGAAGGCAGCAAACTGAGTTCAGCCTAATGAACTGGATTAAGAACTCTTAATGGCCCCCGTCGCCTCCGGGGGAGCAACACGAGTCCATTCCTCACAAACTGCACTTCTCCAGATCAATAACATCAGACCACGCTTGGTGCGATCAACGCAGACTTTATACGAACCAGGAACCACAGATGAAAGATGATGTGAGCACATACAGCAACAGGAGAAAGACGAGACAGAGCGACGTAAAAGACACAAAGAGAGAGAGAATAAATGCTGTGGGAGTAACTAAAATCCACAAATGCAATGAAAATAAACAGAAAATGTCAAGAAAGCATTGGAAGAAAAACTGGACATTAGCTGCGTTTCCAGTACAACTACAGTTGAACAAAACCTAATTATTGAAACACCAAAACTTTTGGAAAATACGGCAGCCCTTAAAGGTCATAATTTTACGACGGAGTATTGGGGCCACAGTGAGGGGGAAAAAATGGGGGGAAGCATTTTTTTTCCCCCTCCTCCTCATCAAGTCAGTAAAGTTGAAATGTCGAGAATAAAGTCAAAAAAGTGTTGACATTTCGACTTTATTCTCGACATTTTAACTTTATTCTCAACATTTCGACTTTATTCTCGACATTTCGACTGACAAAAAGAGGGTCTAAAAACGTATTTTTAAAAAGTTCTTTGAAAATGGATAAAAACATATTTCTGAGTGAAGAATTATGTTTTCTAACAGATTTCAATAGTTGACCAACATTTCAAAGTTTTTAGGTTCATTATTTTTTAGTATTTTTAATTTGAGCACCCAAAAATGTCAGGTGGCGCAACCAAATATATGAAAATATATTTATATGTTCCTGTTATTTTTTCTGTGTGAAATTATTGGCAAGTATCTCTCAAGTGTCTGTAGTGACTCATACATTTTCATTTTGTGTGTTTCATTTCTTTTATTTGTGAATAAGATAAATAATTTGATGTTAAAATAACATTTCACATTATTACATTGGTTGTNCCACCTGACATGGAAATTGTTCCAGTCACCAATGAAGTGAAAAAACCTTTTTTATCAGTATTTCAGAGAAATCTACAAACTTTTCCACTTGGTCACAAATGTCATTTGGGCTCCTCTGGCTGATGCAGTTTCCTGTTTCCTGTTTTATTCTCTTCACTTTAAAATAAAAGTCTAATGTTACGGTTGCACCACCCTGACATTTGACAAGGTGAAAATTACGGGACAAAAGTTTTTTACATTTCTCAACAGCTTTAAAATTATTTTTATTTGCAAAGAACGTTTTATTTAAAAAGGTTCAAGCATAAAATAATGCCACTGTATTTTATTAAAGGTAAATGTTATTGACTGTAAGTTAAAAATCTCAAATTAATGACACCTATGAACAGTCCTGCCAACGTGGTGGACTGTAAAACCCCCAAACTCCTTGGTTTTGTGTTTTTTTGTACAATATAAAATTATGTTTAAAGATGTGTTCAAATAACACAGGTTTCATAGAATAAAGAAATACATGTGATGAAATAGGAAATATTACACTCGGACACAAAAAAAGGGGATGTCACGTCATTGACCCATATGTCTTTTTTTTTTTGTCCAACAAAGTAAGGCGCCCCCTACTGGCTACAGGTAGTCGTGGCTTCTATACCTTCAAAAAAACTTCAGTAATATTGCTTTTATTTCGCAAAAAAGTGCCATGGAAACACAGCTAGTGATATAAAAACAATAGCCATTAAATTTGGCACATTAGCTTTAGTACAATGAACTTAAATAAACCTTATTGTGATTTTTCAGACGGACCAGGAAAAAGTTGAACTTTGTAAAGTCTCTTTTCTAAAAGAGAATGAAACTTTAACAGGACGAAGCTTTGATGAAACTACTGTGTGATACAAAGTCCAGAAATGTCAGTGCTAATAGATTATCTGCAGCAGCATGCAGATTTCTGTTTATGGAGATGGAGAAATCGCGGTCGAGTTACAGCTGATGGAAGCTGAAACCAGAACGCATCTCTGTCATACTAAAATCCAATTTGATCCAATTTGACGACCAAATTCTGAGTCGGACTGGATCTAATTTTAATCTCATCTTGTGACGGTTTGATAGAATCATTTATGAGGTTTTTCAGCTGAAGAAAATCAAATTTGCTTCACGTTTGTCAAACTTTTAGGAATTATTTTCACCAAGAAACAGGACGAATCAAATTCTCCAAGAACGTTTTTATGTTTCCAATGATCCAAAAGGCTGGTCTTTTTTCTTAATGTTGGTCCAAACATCCCATAATACCTAACCCACTGTGTTTACTTGAGTTTTAATAACCAGATCAGTGGGTTCATCTCACAGACTCAGTGAGTATGATCCATTTCCAGCCCTCGCTGTGCCGTGCCGCGGCGTGCTGTGACATGTCATTTGTTGGAGGCTTGTAGGGTGCGACCGGGTGCTCCTCCAGAACCTGTTGCCATGGCAGCGCCTATCGAGCGCTTTTTGTCCCTCACAGCTGATCAGGAGGAGGCAGAACAGGGAGGCTGAAACGGAGCAACACTTCATCACTGGGGTGTGTGGTTTTTGTCTGGGTTTGGCTCGAGCTTTTCCAACAAAACGTCCGTTAGGTTTGAAGCTAAATTTGATTAAAAACAGAGTTTTAGCTTCACTAACATCCCAGAAAGTCTCACAACACGCTGCATTTTTCGTTTTCCCATCCTGATTTCAGAATCAGTCGCCTGGTTTCAGATTACACTGGATAAAATCAAGGGCTGGGCAATTAATCGCAATTCAAATAAAATCATAATATGTCCTGTTGCAATACTCTGATCGCAGTCAGTGCAATATTTCTATAACCTCAGAATATCAGATAAAATGGTTTTTCAGTGCATGTTTTCTGCTCTAGACCAGCGTTACTCAACCAGAGAGACAAATAGATGAACTCTATCTGTGTAATAGAAAAAATCTAAGCAGTGATAAGTGGCAAAAACGGCAAGAATGAGCAATAAAAATGAGTTTTAGGTAGCAAAAATAGTCAAAAGCAAGAAATTTTGATGAGAAAATTGGCTAAAAAATTTGGAAAATATTCTGAAAGAAGCAAAAATTGGTCAATAAGAGGCTAAAAGAGTAGAAAAAGACCACAAGAATTAGGAGTGAAAATTAGTTTCATTTGGCAAAAATGGTCAAAAAAAAGGAAACTATTGGGAAAGTAGCAAAAATTGGTCCAAAAGAGACAAAAAAAGAGTGAAAATAACCACAAGGACAAGCAATAAAAACGAGTTTTAAGTGGCAAAAATGGTCAACAGCAAAAAATTTGGCATAGAAATTGGAAAATACTGGGAAAGTAGCAAAAATTGGTCCAAAAGAAACAAAAAAAGAGTAAAAATTACCACAAGAAGAAGTAATAAAAGTTAGTTTTAGGTGACAAAAATGGTCAAAAGCAAGAAATTTTGATGAGAAAATTAGCAAAAAAAACTTGGAAAATATTCTGAGAGAAGCAAAAATTGGTACAAAAGAGGCTAAAAGGGGAGAAAAAGACCACAAGAATTAGGAGTGAAAATTAGTTTTATGTGGCAAAAATGGTCAAAACCAAAAAAATTTGGAAAATAAACTTAGTAAAAAATGGGAAAGTAGAAAAATTGCTCCAAAAGAGGCAAAACGAGTTAATAATTACTACAGCAATAAGTTTAAAAAAGTAAGTTTTAAGTGCCAAAAATGGTCAACAGCAAGAAAATTTGGCAAAAAGAATTAGAAAATGTTGGGAAAGTAGAAACAATTGCTCCAAAAAAGGCGAAAAAGTGAAAATGACCACAAGAATAAGTTTAAAAAATTGAGTTTTAAGTGACAAAAATGGTAAAACCCCAAAAATTTGGTAAATTTGGGGAAAGTGGCATAAATTTGTCCAAAAGAGACTAAAAAAGAGTGAAAAATACCACAAGGACAAGCAATAAAATTGAGTTTCATGTGGCAAAAATGGTCAACAGCAGAACAATTTGGCATAGAAATTGGAAAATACTGGGAAAGTAGCAAAAATTGCTTCAAAAGAAACAAAAAAAGAGTAAAAATTAGCGCAAGAAGAAGCAATAAAAATGAGTTTTAAGTGGCAAAAATGGTCAAAATTTGATCAAATTAGGAAAGTAGCAAAAATTGGTCCAAAAGAGACTAAAAAAGAGTGAAAACTACCACAAGAAAAAGTAATAAAAGTTAGTTTTAGGTGACAAAAATGGTCAAAAGCAAGAAATTTTGATGAGAAAATTAGAAAAAAAAACCTTGGAAAATATTCTGAGAGAAGCAAAAAATTGGTCCAAAAGAGACTAAAAGAGTAGAAAAAGACCACAAGAATTAGGAGTGAAAATTAGTTTCATGTGGCAAAAATGGTAAAAACCAAAAAAATGTGGAAAATAAACTTGGTAAATAAAGGGAAAGTAGAAAAATTGCTCCCAAAGAGCCAAAAAGAGTAAATAATTACTACAAGAATAAGTTTAAAAAAGTAAGTTTTAAGTGACAAAAATGGTCAGCAGCAAGAAAATTTGGCAAAAAAAACTTGAAAATACTGGGAAAGTAGCAAAAATTGCACCATAAGAGACAAAAGAGTGAAAATTACCACAAGAAGAAGCAATAAAAATGAGTTTTAAGTGGCAAAAATGGTCAACAGCAAGAAAATTTGGCAAAAAAAATTGGAAAATGTTGGGGAAAGTAGAAACAATTGCTCCGAAAAAGGCGAAAAACAGTGAAAATGACCACAAGAATAAGTTTAAAAAATTGAGTTTTAAGTCACAAAAATGGTAAAACCCCAAAAATTTGGTAAATATTGGGAAAGTGGCATAAATTTGTCCAAAAGAGACTAAAAAAGAGTGAAAATTACCACAAGAAAAAGCAATAAAAGTTAGTTTTAGGTGGCAAAAATGGTCTAAACCAAAAATTTGGCAAGAAAATTGCGAAAAAACTTGGAAAATTGTCAGAAAGTATCCAAAAAAAAAAACTGGTACAAAAGAGGAAATGGGCAAAAAGTAGTCAGGAGTACATAAAGAAAATTCATGGGTTGTTGTCATGCTGTAGATAATGTTAATGTTCATTTCCAAAAATGTGTTTGTTTAACAACACATAAGACTGGGAACGTAAAAATGATTGTACATAAATCGTAATTGCAGTATAGGGAGAAATAATCACTATTAGATTATTTTTGCTAATTGCTCATCCTGACTAAAATCTCCCGTCGTCCTCTCTCTGAAGCCTCCCTCAGGTTAAAGTCAGTGTTTTGTGATGTGGTACAGACTCTTTAAACAGCGGTGGAATAACGTCGTTCACCTCCAGCTCACACACACCAGAGCTCAGCTCTTTGTGCTCTTTGTGCTGAGTTAACTAACACCAATTAAAGCCTGACTGGAGGCACTTTCCTCTGCTGGAAACCACCGTTTCCATGCTGAGCCAGCTTCTTCCACATCAGCTTTGTTACACTCCGGGACAGAAGCCAGGGGACCAATCAACACCGAGGGGGACACAGCGACATCAGCACCCAGCTCCAGGGGGAGACAAAATAAAGACCTCAGATAAATCAATCACCTGAAATTTCCAAAACTCATAGAAAAACCACTTTTCTGATTGAAATGACTGTTTCGTTAACACCCAAGTTCTCAATCAGCATTTTAAGCTATTGATTATCTAAGCACTAGGACTGGGCGATTAATCCCAATATGGCCTGATGCAGTTTTCTAATCACAGACAGTGAAATATTTCTATAACCTGAAATGTGTCAAAAAATCAGCTACAGTTTTCTGCAGGAGATGTTTTATACTCTACGCCAGTTTTACTCAACACTGCTCAACCAAAAATGACAAAATGTTGAAAACTACCTTTGCATGAGAAATAATCTAAGTGGTGAAAAGTGGCAAAAACATTAAGTAGCAATAGAAATAAGTTTGAGGTGGCAAATGTGGTGAAAAGCAGCAAAAATTGGCAAGAGAATTGGAGGAGAAACTTGGTAAATAGTCAGAAAGTAGCAAAAAATGATCTAAAAGTGACAAAAAAGGTTAAAAGTGGTTTGAATGGCAAAAAAAGCTTCAAAAATTGGCAAAAAATGTGGAAAAAATGTGGAAAATATTTAGAGAGTGGCCCAAAAATGGGGAAAGAAGAGTAAAAAGTGACAAAAAATGGTAAAGAAAGCAACAAACAAAGGGAGCTTGGAAAATAGTAAGGAGGTAGCAACATTGGAGAAAAATGATAAAAACAGCCAACAACAAAAATTGACAAGAAAGTTGGGTAACACTTTAGATTAGGGATTGCATGTTCAACTTTAACTAGGTGCTAATTAACATGCATATAAGTAGCTATTCATTATTTATTAAGCACGCATTAACCTCTTATTCTACCTCTATTGCACCATAAATTCAGACTTTTCCATATTATCTCCTAATTATCACTTATTTACTACAAATTAATGAATATGTGTTCCCTAATCTAAAGTGTTACCGAAAGTTGTTATATAATAAAACTTGAAAAATAGAAAGTGGCAAAAAAAGGGTGAAAAGTGATAAAACGGCAAAAACAAAATTCAAAGATTGGCAAAAAATAGTGAACTTGGGAATTTTTTGGAAGTAGTTAAAATGGCGCAAAAATGGGGAAAGAAGAGTGAAAAGTGACCGAGAAAGGGCAAAAAAAAAGCAACAAAAACTGGGAACTTGGAAAACAGTTAGGAGGTAGCAACAATGGAGAAAAATGATAAAAAATAGTCAAAAGCCTTGTTTCCACCAGGCAGTCTGGTTCGGATTAGTACCATTGACTGTATACAGGATGGACAGCGTGCTTCCGCCTGTCACCGTTCTACGATTTTGAAGCCAAAAAGCCCGTTTCTCTAGCCGCCATTGTGCAGCCAGAGTCTGCGCAGTAGAGAATTTCCGGTGGAGCAGAGTAAAAAAGAGAAATAAAAATATTTATTTCTTCTTCTTCAGAAGGTTTAGTCTCCTTTTGGCTCTTTCCTGAAGTTTCTTTCACGAACGGCAGCTGTCAACTGTCGTAAAACGAAACTTACATCGTGGTTTTTAACGTCCAATAACTAATGAGAAACTAACTTCTCAGAAAAAAAAAACCCTGAACACCATGCAACCAGATGACATCATCATACTACCTTAGCGTAAGGATGAGAGAAATGTTTCTACCAGGTATCGTAATTTTTTAAAGTTTTCCCGGCTCATATCTGGAATACATGGGGAGGCGGGGCTTATGACCAATACTGCAGCCAGACACCAGGGGGCGGGGCTTATGACCTATACTGCAGCCAGACACCAGGGGGCGGGGCTTATGACCTATACTGCAGCCAGACACCAGGGGGCGGAGCATCTGCTGGAGGCTTCAGTTTGAGCCGAACGTCGTTACGTCCACTCATTATACAGACTATGGTCTCAACAAGTGGCAAAAGGAAATGTTACAGGTTGTTGTTGTGTCATAATTAATGTCAATGTTCATTTCCTACAACTTGTTGGTTTAAAAACACATAAGTTGGGAGACCAAGAAATAAATTGCACAGAAAAATTGCAATACAGAGAAAATAATCTCAATTTGATCATTTTAGCAAATTGTTCAGCTCAACCAGAGACACTTTTGAGTTTCTTTTGATTTTAAAAAATTACCAATTTAATGTCTTTTTAAGTCACAATACTGGGTATAATGTGTATCAAACTGCTGGTTATGTAAATTATGATACATTTGTTGGAGCGTCTTTAAATCATAGACATTTAATTATTGTTTTCAGGCTTTTTTGACCTTATTGGTCGGACAAAATGAGAAATTCAAGGACGTCGGCCTGAGCTGTGAGTAAATGCACGAAGATATTTTTTGTTCCTCTCGTTTTAAGATTAATTTATAGATTACGCAACAACAGAAATAATCCTCCCGAGCAGTCAGAATTAAAACGTGTAGAAACAGGAAGCTTTAGGTGAGGACTGTAAGTCTGAGTGACAGGCAGCTGTCCTTATCTCCACCTCCAGACTGCACGGCATGCTGGGACTAAAAATGGAAGTCAGCGCAGGGTCCTGTGCTGTAAAAAATGCTGCTCGAAAAAGACAATTTTTATTCAGTTCAATCAAGGGGAACAATTAAAACAGGGGAGGACGTTTATAATCTAAATTACTTCACAATAAAATATTAAAAATACAAAAAAAAATGTCTTAATGTTCCAAAAATGCTTCACAACTAAATACTAATCCCAATGAAATACTTTATAATAAAATACTAAAATTACTAAAATTCTAAATAACAAATATAAACTTCTAAAATACTTCATAATAAATCACGTAATATCTTAAAATTCTTGATGGTAAAATACTAAAAAAAATACTTTATGACAAAATGCTAACGGAAAACGTCAACCTATACAGTACAGTTGTTCAGTATATTGTGTTTTAACTTAAAAAAGAGAAAATAATTACAGAGGAAAATATTTTTATAAGTATGATTCAGAAATTTCAGGGGACCCGTTTGGATTCCAGGCGACCCCATGTTGGGTCACGACCCACAGGTTGAGAAACATCAGCCTGAACGACTTTCATAGTGAAAATGTCATCAATAAAAAGTTAGATTTTTATTTTCTCATCGCTCTCCTTTAACCCTAACCCTAAAAATGTTGGAGTGACACGCTCAGAAACAGCAGAAAGTGTTGTGTTAGTTCGTTTGTTATTTGAAGAGTTTTTTAAAAGCTGGTTGACGATGAAATAATCGTCTTCTTGAGTATTTTCTCTCCTGCTCTGAGCTTGTTTGTTCTCCACCTGCTGCTGAATTAATTTGTGAACGACCGTTTTATTCTCCTGAATTGTCACAAATCCGTTGTTCACACAGAAACAGGAGTTTTATTTCAAAGTGCTCGAACGCTTTTCCCCGCCAACGTGAAAGAGCCCGTTGTTTCCTGAGGGTATAGAGATATTCCTCAGTTGTCACACTCTCCTCTTGTTGTTGGCAAACAGGTAGAAGGAGAAAGAATGTCCTCGGTGAAACAATACCAGCTTCGCTCATTGTTCCTGCAGCAGGAGATTATGAGCGGCTCAGGCAATCAGAGCTGCTGCTGCGAGGCCTGATAGAGCTTCACACGCCAATCACAGACACAACGCGCCGCCAACGGCTGCCAGAGCCGCTCTGACAGACGCTATTCAAGCAAGGCCGGACGCCGCGGCGCGGTGGGCGAGAACAATGGCCGGAGGTGCAGCCGTGCGGCGAAGCTTTTCCACTGTGAGATCCAGCTGTCAACGCCGCCTCACCTCAGCTGACTCAGCCCCCCGAGGAAGAGCTGAAACACGCCTTTCTACAATATCTGAAACACGTTTTTTTTTACCAGATCTGGAATAGGCCTGTACGATACGGACCAAATTCATATCTCGATATAAACGCCAGATATCTCGATAATGATATGATACAATATGACTCTGGGTTTAGTGAAAACGAAGCATTTTTCAATAAAATAAAAGCATCATAACATAACAGGATGTGTAAAGTGGGGTTCATGGATTAGAGCTCACTGTCAGTCATCAACATTAACAGAAAATCACCAATAATCATGAGACTGTCTGAGCTTTACATGCAGGGGGAGCTGGGAAAATCTACATCACTGATATCTGATGTGACCTTTTGTTTATTTTCTCATTTGCGTACATATGTACTCTTTTTCTTGTTGTTTGCTTACCTATTTATATAATTATTTTACGGTTCCCAGCAATGATCAAAGTACCATACACTGTATTTACTGTAATTTGTAATACAGAAAATCACGTGGGAAGGAGAGATGTCGCCAACCGGGGGTCGGGAGGCGAGGTTATTTATTTAACTATCCAGTGTATTCAATTACAGATCCATTGATAATGTATATAAATTTTCAGTTTTGACATTGACATGTATGAATCTGAGTCGTCATTTGGATGTGGTTCGGGTTCAAAAAGTCGGATGTGGAGCAGATAAATGTCATCTGCAAGATTAGGGCCCTATGATTTCCGCGTTAATGGAATCGTGGAATTGGCCGATAAAATCGGAATCTACTGTTAAACGCGAAGCACGCACACAAACACACACACACACTGATGAGCTCACTCCACAGACAGAGAACCACCAAAAGAAACAAAAATAAATCTCTGTTTTTAAAGCATTTTCAGCGCTATAAGATACCAACACTCTTTTAAGTTTAACCATAGACTGTATAATGAGTGGATGTAACGACGTTCGGCTCAAACTGAAGCCTCCAGCAGATGCCCCGCCCCCTGGTGTCTGGCTGCAGTATAGGTCATAAGCCCCGCCTCCCCATGTATTCCAGATATGAGCCGGGAAAACTTTAAAAAATGACGATACCTCGTAGAAACGTTTCTCTCATCTTTACACTAAGGTAGTATGATGATGTCATTTGGCTGCATGGTGTTCAGGTGTTTTTTTTTCTGAGAAGTTAGTTTCTCATTAGTTATTGGACGTTAAAAACCGCGGCATAAGTTTCGTTTTACGATAGTTGACAGCTGCCGTTCGTGAGTAGTTTTTATCGGGGATATAAGAAACTTCAGAAAAGAGCCAAAAGGAGACTTAACCTTCTGAAGAAGAAGAAATAAATATTTTTATTTCTCTTTTTTACTTGGCTCCACCGGAAATTCTCTACTGCGCAGACTCTGGCTGCACAATGGCGGCTAGAGAAACGTTTTTTTTTGGCTTCAAAAACGTAGAACGGTGACTGGCGGAAGCACGCTGTCCATTCTATATACAGTCAATAAGTTTAACTTATCGCCTCCGCTGTTGACAGCGCACCGAAAGTGACGTACCGACGTTCTACGATGACGCAATGACGTGACTCCAACTCTGCACTTTGGAAAAACCAAACAGGTTTTAAGGAAGAACGGGATTAGAACCATCTAAAATCGCAACTAGATCTTTTTCTAAAATCGTTCAGCTCTACTGGATATTGAGCTGTTTTGTATCAAACCATTTTATATTGTATTGAGAGTTTTGTACTGAAACAATTCACATCAAACCATTTGGCGTTGACTCATCTCATGTTCTAAAGTTTCCTTTTTACATTACATCCATTTTTCATATTATCCATGCTCCAATTTTCTTATAAAGGTTTTAAGCAGTGATCACTTTGAAAGAACTTTTATAATCTTAAAAAAAGACATTATCTTCATCTGAATAATAAAAATAGTTGATTTTAATCTGTTCAGCTGAGCAGAGAATAAAAGAAGCATCAAAGTGGAACAAAGACTCTCAAATAAAGTTAATGCATTAATCTTTTTTTTTTCATCTAAGTTAAATCAGGTCACCTGAGGCCGTCACAACAAAAGCAGAGAGCTGGACTCGATTCAGCTATAAATAGAAGCGGTTGTAGACATAATAATTCTTTTTTTTTTTTTCAATAGACGTGAGTTTTTTCTGCCTCCCTCTCCAGAAGAATCAGATTATCTGCCACATTTTAAAAGGACACAGACAGGAAACGCCCCAGCTAATGAATTCAGAGTAAACACACCCAGCCTGAAATAAACACACTCGTCATGAAACAGGTCAGAAACACACTCCATCAGCTGAGCAGCACCTGCACACACACACACACACACACACACCATCACGTTTAATGAGATTATAACACAGATTACAGTCTCCTGCCATCTCTGTCAGCTCTGTGTTTGTTTAAAAACCTGCAGAGATGCTGATAAAACGAGCCTGAGCTTCCCCCTAAACTAATAAACGCTTCTGATTCGCTGATACACAAAAACAACAGGTTAACCAACGACAGACGAGGACTCAGCTCTGACATACAAACTCGTTATCGACCGACAGAGTCAGAGGAGACGAGATAAAAACGTTTCAGAGCCTGGAAAATAATTTCTCATGTCTTTGATGAGCTTTTTTTTGATTCTGGGTTGATTCTCAGCAGGGTTTCCTTCTTCACTTTGATTTTTATTTCCAGAAAAACCATTTAGAGGAGTGAGGCAGAGAGAGACAGGGTTTTTATTTTGGTAAATGTAGAACCAACACAGCAGATCAGATGTGTTTAGATTCACACAGGCTGATAAAGTCGACACTTCTCTTCATTTTAATATCATCATTAACCCTTTAACTACCTCCTTGACCAAACGGTTAAGCACATTTTGAGTTACTATAATTAGATAAGTGGAGTCCCTAACTTAACTAAAACTAGTTTAACCATCTCTACCACTTGGTCGAAGTATGCATTGGATCTTGAGCCTCAAAACCCTTTTTTTTTTAAGTTGTTGAGATGACAAATAGGAGGCGCAAAAATGTCCCTTTGTTTTAGTTTATTTGTGCAAAATGAATGTTTTGCACAAAAGCAACCAATCAGAAGTAAAAATGAACGTGAGAGTTATCCGTGAAATAATTTTAAAATGTTTCCTTCAAGATTTGTCACTCAATTTGATATCTTGCATGAAGGTTTTTTTTATTATCCCGGTAATTTATTATTTTTTTTAAGCATGCCTATTTCTGTAATTGTGCTTGGTTTTATAGTATATAGTAGTAAAGTATTCTCAATTTATATTTATAATTGTTGTTATTATTATAGTTATCTATTTATTTAATTTATTATTTTTATATATAGATATATATATATCAAACCACTGAAAATTTTGTCAGTGGTGGAAAAGTGATAACACTTTAGAAAGACAGGATGGAGGCAGTGAACCAATGACGTCACTCTCAAAGTTTATATATATTCAGACTTATATTATATATATATATATATATATAAATAAATATATAAATATATATACTGTCATATGTATATTCAGACTTTAATTTATATATATTCATACTTTTATATAAATATTCCCAGTTTCAATCAATATATAATTAATTTCCTAAATGGCTTGCCATGTATATATATATATATATATATATATTTTTTTTTTTTTTTGTTTATTTTATTTTTTTTTTATTTTCCAGTATCGTGTCTTGTTTTAGTTCCTCAGAATGAATGAGTGATTTATAGAATAGAATAGAATAATAATCTTGATTGGGGGAAATTTCCACGTCACAGCAGTTCACAACATTTCACAACATTTCAAGTGTCATTTGTATATGTAATAATGTTGAAAATGTTTCTTTGCGAAGGAAACAATAAAGCCTAAATGGAGAAAAAAAAATGATGAAAAATTGCAAAAATGCAGTTTTTCCTTGTTTCATGGAATATTTTCTATTTTTTTCCATTTTCCTAAAATAACACTACACAATATTTTGTGGCATATTTACCTAAATCAAAACTGTTCAATGCCCTGGATGTTGATGAGAAATTAATTTCTGTTTAAAACAAGTATTTTATGAAATTTTTTCCTTCTATTTGTGGTGTTTGTTTGAATTCTATGCACCACAAAGTAATATGTCAGCCAATAAGTGATGGTCAATATTTATAAAACTAAAAGGTTTGTTCAAAAAAATGTGGCTGTTTCTCACCCATAGCAAGAAGAAATGCTTTAAAAAAAATGTTTCTTTTCCTTTTTTCTTGGTGGGGTGGTCAAAGGGTTAATAAAGCAGCAGTTAAATATTTTTATGACGTGTAAACAAACAGACAGATTCTCCTCACAGCCACTTAAGGTTACGACACTAAGAGATGTAACATGACATGTGACGATATAGAAGAAATGATAGGATACGATGAGATGACCACACACTCACTCTCTCCTACCGTCTCATTTCTGTGCATCATGTTTGTGCAGAAACTGTTACCCAGCTTTAACACTGTGTCTTTAATAAACTCAAACTCTTTAAAGGTCTGTGAAGATGAAGTTGTGTTTCAGGCTTCTTACCGTTGACGCAGATCTCGTAGGTCGAACACAGCTCGTTCTCAAAGAGGCAACCTGGGCGGAAACAGACGACAAACAGGTCAGGAGGTCAACACCCGACGGGCTCGATGAGACGAGGTTTTATAATCCAGTCACACATTTCCTGCATATTTCCTCCATGAAAGGATCATTTATGTACAGAATCAGCAGGGACGGAGACAGAAGCTGCGATAAAAGCAGCTCTGTGGCTGTGAATCGCTGTGAATAACTGTGTAGTCATGTGGTGCCACAATAAAGGGACGAAACGAACAACAACTTTAAAGTATCTTAATACACTGCCTGGCCAAAAAAAAAGTCACCACCAAAAAAAAAAAGGTCATACACTCTAATATTTCGTTGGACCGCCTTTAGCTTTGATTACGCATTCGCTGTGGCATTGTTTCCATAAGCAAGACGTTACAGTGTCTAAATAAAGGTAGGTCACACAGTAATTAAAAAGTGGTTCTAGAACGTAACTACTACCATCTCAGACTGGCGACGTGTTTCAGAAGAGGTCTTGTAGGGTTTCTAAGAGTTACCCCAATTCCAGACCTGAGACACCTCCAATTAGGTACACACTTTATGATGTCTCATGCTCCCTGAACCACTCGTTCACTATTTGAGCCCCATGAATCCTGACATTGTCATCTTGGAATATGCCCGTGCCATCAGGGAAGAAAAACTCCATTGATGGAATAACCTGGTCATTCAGTATCTTCAGGTAGTCAGCTGACCTCATTCTTTGAGCACATACTGTTGCTGAACCTGAGCAACTGCAGCAACCCCAGGTCATAGCACTGCCCCCACAGGCTTGTACAGTAGGCACTAGGCATGATGGGTGCATCACTTCACCTGCCTCTCTTCTTACCCTGATGCGCCCATCACTCTGGAACAGGGTAAATCTGGACTCATCAGACCACATGACCTTCTTCCATTGCTCCAGAGTCCAATCTTTATGCTCCCTAACAAACTGAAGCCTTTTTTTCCGGTTAGCCTCACTGATTAGTGGTTTTCTTAAAGCTACACAGCTGTTCAGTCCCAATCCCTTGAGTTCCCTTCTCATTGTGCGTGTGGAAATGCTCTTACTTTCACTATTAAACATAGCCCTGAGTTCTACTGTTGTTTTTCTTCCATTTGATCTCACCACACGTTTAAGTGATCGCCGATCACCATNTTTCTGCATCAATCTCCTTAGATGTTTTCTCTGCTTGATGCCAATGATTTGACCCTTCTCAAACAGACTAACATCTTTTCCACGACCACGGGATGTGTCTTTCCACATGGTTGTTTAGGAAATGAGAAGCAACTCATTGCACCAGTTGGGGTTAAATAACTTGTTTCCAGCTGAAAGATAATCACCCATGCAGTAATTATCAGATAGGAGGCTCGTACCTATTTGCTTAGTTAAATCCAGGTGGAGACTCTTTTTTTGGCCAGGCAGTGTGTTTTATTGTTACTTCTTTCTGTTTTTGCCACTTTTCATCACTTTGATTGTTTCTCTTGCAAAGGTAGTTTTTAACATTTTATCTTTTTGGTTGAGTAACTCTGGTGTAGAGCATAAAACATCTACAGCAAAAAAATGTTATCAGGCAAATCGGACACGTTTCAGGTTCAAGAAATATTGCTGTCTGCGATTAGAACATTGCAGCAGGCCATATTGCAATTTAATCTATTTTGCAATTAATTGCCCAGCCCCAACACTCACACACACACACACACACACACACACACTCACACACACACACACACACAGAAGCATAAGGGAAATCCTCCAGGGACTGTAATAACAGGCAGGGAGCCAGAGCGCTGTGTATGACATTAGCGAATCGGTGGGATGCTGCAGCCATGGAAACAGTTGCTGGTGGATGTGTCCCTCTCTGCCTTTCAGGGATCAAAAAGTGGCTGCAATTACCGCCCCCCTACCCATATCTCTCCAATCATCTTCCACATCCAGACTCTGGGAGCTCCTGTTTTCATTTTGTGCTCTCATTTCTCTCTGGAGAGCGAGAACACCACCTCAATTTCAAACTACTCTGATACCGAACGCTGGATTCATGCATTAGTGACACGGCCCAGTCTTTGTTTTCCTGCATCATCTGCACAAACTCACAAGCTACGTCTCATTTCTTTCCAGCGCAACCTCATTTTCTTTCTACCCATGATGCAGTTTGTCTCTAACGAGGACATAGGGTGAAGTCCTTTGCTCGGAGCTTGTGCCGTTTTGTTTCTGTTTAGAGATGGGATTTATGGCTCTTTGAGAGGAGCCGGATCTTTGTGAGCCGTTGCTTTCAAAGAGCTGTTCAAAAAACTGGCTCCTTTAGCTCATTTTTACATTTATTAAGTTTTAAGACGCCGGCCTGGCCTCAACTCATTTTATCTTGGAAATAATCACTGGAAGGAATGAATTTAGATATCCCACCAATGTGAGTTTGAATTATTCTGAAATATTGACTTTAACCTTATTGACGTGTGGATTGGATTTTAAAGTCTGATCTGGATTCATTGTAAATATTCCACAGGGTGGCGCCAATGACTGTATATAGAATGGACAGCGTGCTTCCGCCTGTCACCGTTCTATGTTTTTGAAGCCAAAAAACCCCGTTTCTCTAGCTGCCATTGTGCAGCCAGAGTCTGTGCAGTAGAGAATTTACAGTGGAGCCAAGTAAAAAAGAGAAATAAAAATATTTATTTCTTCTTCTTCAGAAGGTTTAGTCTCCTTTTGGCTCTTTCCCGAAGTTTCTTATATCCCCGGTAAAAACTACTCACGAACGGCAGCTGTCAACTATCAGAAAACAAAACTTATATCGCGGTTTTTAACGTCCAATAACTAATGAGAAACTAACTTCTCAGAAAAAAACACCCGAACACCATGCAGCCAAATGACATCATCATACTACCTTAGCGTAAAGATGAGAGAAACATTTCTACCAGGTATCGTAATTTTTTAAGGTTTCCCCGGCTCATATCTGGAATACATGGGGAGGCGGGGCTTATGACCTATACTGCAGCCAGACACCAGGGGGCGGGGCTTATGACCTATACTGCAGCCAGACACCAGGGGGCGGGGCATCTGCTGGAGGCTTCAGTCTGAGCCAAACGTCGTTACGTCCACTCATTATACAGTCTATGATATTAACGAGCCGTTCAAAAGAACCGGTTCGTTCGTGAACGTCACAACACTATTTCTGTTTTGGTGGAATTAAAGTGAAAGTTACTGGAGGCTGTTTGTTTAGATCTCTGAGGGAAAGACTCAGTGATCACAGCAGTTTGCAGCAGCTGCAGCCTTGTTAAAGGCAGAAACATGTAACACAGAAAAGCTGTTTATACAAAGAGTCAGGGCATCATTACAGCAGCTTTGGGGCCTTCATGCAGCGTTTGGACCAGTTTTTTTCTCTCTTCATCAAAACGATGTAATAAGAAAGAAAACACACAAGCAAGAAGTCACGGCAAAGAGGCCTGATTATGAAAACAAACTCTACATCTGGGAACAAAATGTTCGCTGTGGACAGAATTTAATCCCTGATGTGAAATGTAATGTGGTTGAGGACATGAAGGCAGCAGGGTTGCCAGATCTGACCAACAGTTTTTAGCCGAAATAGTGTAAAAACTAGGGCTGAACGGTTTTAGAAAAAGATCTAATTGCGATTTTTCTGGCAGATACAGCGATTTCAATTCGATTTACAATTTGCTTTCAATCATTCTTTAGTGAAATTTTCACGATGTACAATAACATTTACAAACTTGACAGAAAATTACATGAAACCATTGAAACATCAAAAGCTTTTACTCTGATGCGAGGATGAAAATAAAAACTGAAGGTAAGAATTGTTTCCGACTTTGAGATAAAAGGTCAATATTTTAATATGAAAAGTGGAAATTTTGAGAAATAAAGACAAAATTCTACGACAAAAAGTCAATAATCTTCCAGAGTTTAAGAAATCAATTAAACATTCTGTGAAAAAAGTCCAAACTTTCTCATTTAAGGTCAAAATTTTAAGACAACGAAAGTCTTAGATAAAAAGTCTGTGTTTTGAAATACAAAGTTGAAATTTTGATATAAAAAGTAAAAACTCTAAGACTTAAGTCAAAATTATACGAAAAAAATACAAAATTATGGAATAAAAGGAAAAAAAAGAAGGTTTTAGATAAATAGTCAAATTTTGACTTAATCAAATACCTGAGTCTAAAACCCATTCTTGTTTCTAAACCGGACTCTTTAAATAATATTTTTAGGTATAAAAACTGAAGAACAAAAAGAGCTATCTTTGACTCTTAACTTTTGAAAATAATGTAGTGCAAAATATTCCTAATTGTGTCAAGTAATAATAATAATTTTTCACAGTGAGTCTAATTTAAACTATGGTTGATGATGTAAAGTTGAATTGATTCTCTTGGTTTAAAAATTTTGAACTAATGATAAGAGTGAAAAAGTTTATTGAAATGTCTAGGTCTAATTACTGGGACTTATTTTCAAAAAACCCACTAAATGTGAAAGGCAGCCCAAATTTTAACAGCCTGATCCCAAAAATGATGTGCTACAAATAGAATGTGAAGTAAAATAAGACATACGTCAAGAAGATTTTCCTCCACTTCGAACTCAGAGTATTTTCTAAGCAGCAGAAGTGGAGGATACAGGAGACGACCCTGTGAGCTTCTTCTGCAGCCACCATGACTTTTTGCTGTCTGGTTTCATCACTCCTCGTCGGCAGAGTGTGAAATAGGTTGCAGTCTTGCACCGTGGACTGACGCCAAGCAGGCGACGCGGGAGGACGGGAATTTCAATCAGCTTCACCCTGTGAGCAAAGAGCAGCGTCCAGGCTGCGGCCTTTAATGCCTCTTGGCAGGGCCATTACAAGCAGTGCTCCATCACAACAAAGGCACTACATTTCCCAGGATGCCATCTGTCTGTTTGAATCAGACACCTGCTGCTCCTGAGAGAGAGGGCCAATTATTGCACCTGAGAGCAGTCACCTTGAAACATAAAGCCAAAGATAAAACGAACCCAATAATCTGTGAGGTAAACGTGTCATTGTGGACAAAGACCAGAGTCCATCTTAGGACTCTCAATACGAATTAAACACTAGATCATTAAAAGCTAACTTTTCTGTTTCTGTATCCATCATGCCATGTTATCATTTTGATGTTATGTTTTGTTACGTTATGTTATCGTATGTTATGTTATGATACATTACTTTATGTCATGTTGTGTTATGTTTTGTTATGTTGTGTTATGTAATGTTATGTTATGTTATGTAATGTCACATTACGTTACGTTACATAATGTAACATTATGTTAAATTATGTTGTGATGTCATTTCATGTAATGGTATGCTATTATGCCAAGCCGGGGTGATGATGTGTTATGTAATGTTATTTAAAATTATGCTATGTTATGCTATGTTATGTTACGTTATGTTTAGCTATACTGTGTTATGTTACGCTACGTTACGTTGTTATGTTGTTACGTTACGTTACATTACGCTACGTTACATTACGTTACATTACGTTACATTACGTTACGTTATGTTACGTTATGTTGTAATGTTATGTTACGTTGTTATGTTGTCATGTTATGTCTTGTTGTAATGTTACGTTACATTACATCACGTTATGTTGTTATGTTATGTTACGTTGCGTTACGTAATGTTATGTTACGTTACGTTATGTTGTAATGTTATGTTATGTTATGTTGTTATGTTATGTTATGTTATGTTATGTTACATAATGCTAAGTTAAGGTACACTGCGTTATGTTACATCATGTTACACTATGTTATCTAATGTAATGTTATCTGATATTATGTTGTGTTATGTTACATTGGGATGTCATTTTATATTATGTTGAGATGTCATACCCTGTTATGTCATATTGCTATGTTATAATAAGTTAGTTATGTTATGTTATGTTAAGTTAATTCTTGATTTGTCATGTTTTGTTATGTTATGTTACGCTATGTCATGTTATATTGTGTTGTTGTATTATGTCATATTATGTCTATACTAAATTATTACGTCATGTCATGTAGTGTTATGTTACATTTTTTTATAGTTCATGTCAGAATGTATGTTTTGTTATTGTATGTCATTGTGTGTTATTTTTGTGTTTTGTTTTGTTTTGCTGCGTTATATTGCACTATTTTGCACCACAATAAGACAAGATTGGATAAAAGTAAGCAGATTAGGGTTCAAAATGGAACATAGTTTTTCATCCAATAGACTCAATTCTTGTATGATCGCAGATACATTTCAAAGCTTTTACAGTTAAGGCTCCTAAAAGTCCACAATTACTATTTGTGCCTCTGAGGACAATCATTTAGTTTTGACGTGTATAATTTTTTTGAACAACAGAGGGAAATGTGTCTAATAGCGCTTTTGTTTACGATCACATCTCTCTGGATTTATGTCCAAACAATCTGAACAAACATTGTTTTGTTTTGTCCTTGTTGCAGACTCAGTTACACAAAGCTGTGACACTATGATGGGAGTTCAGCTGACGGTCAATCTGATTTTTTAATAAACTGAGGCAGATTAAGAGAGAGGGGAGTTGGATCCACCCTCGGTTCGTCTTAAAGCATAAAAACATTGATCTTCAGTCTCGTTTACAACACGACTTTCTACCTTCAGCGTGCAGCTCTCAGCTCCTCCTCTACACAATCTTATCTCTGAGGGTTTGTTTACGTCGCTGCACGGTTGATAAGTTGCGGTCAGAGACTGACAGAAAAGTGAGCGGGCCTTTTAAGAGCTCTCTCGGCCTTTGTAGATTTATTTTTAGTTTATCTGAAGGCTGACTCACTCTCAGGTTTTCCTGTAGCTTATCAGAAAGGGCTTTCCTTGATGCTTTTCTTTTGTAAGCGCGGACGTGTTTTCGTTTCCTCTGTTGTGCTTTAAATGAAGCGAGATCAATCACTACATTTGACACGCCGATGTGGAAAAACTAAGAGAGGTAGCGGGTTAAGAAAAACAAGGTTTGATTGTTTTTATTTTGCGAGAGCGGAGCGGGGAAATCCATTTCTCACTGCGGAGGTGTGTGTCTGAGCAGCCACGTTTAAATTAACTGTAATCTCTTTTTGTCTTCCCCTCCTGCAGCGACGAAACAACCCTCTCCATCACCTCCTCCTTCAGCCTTTTATATCCTCTCCCTCTCATCCTCCTCTCTACTGTTTCTCCTCTGATTGTTCAGAGCTGCTCTGCTGATGCATCCAGCTGCTTAAATGAAGCGGCAGAGCTTTGTGTTCACTGCTCTTTGACTGAAACTGCCTGCTGGATTTTTAATTCATCCCAAGAAATCAAGAAGCGTTTTATGCAGTTACAGTAAATCAATTTCTGCTGAGCTTTTTAATAATATTTTGCAGGCATCAGCTTTGGTAACTCTAATATTCTGCATTAGAAATAAATATGCATGAAGGAAACAGGTTAACAGAAACACTCTCACCAAGAACAGACGTTAAAAAAAATCCAAGCCCTTAATATTCTGTAACGTCTGCTGACTCTGAGCTTTTCTTCGAAAGTGTGAGCAGGTGGAAGAGTACACCCCTGAAGGCCTAACAGGAACATTTCACAGAGACAAATGTTTGAAAAAGACGTGATTCCACCTTCACAGTGAGAAGAAACCAAAACACAGGAGGAGATATCAATCAACACAGCCTGAAACCGCAGCCTGCAGCAGGTGAGGCGGAGAAAAGGCAGCACCGAGAGCGACGCTTTACTTTATCACTCTTTCAGTCTCTTAATGTGAGCCAATATTGATCAATTCATTGATTCATGCAGAGATAATAATGCATTTAAAGCACCGCTAAGACAGAGACCAACAAATGAGGCGCTGGTTCTTCCCAGCTGGTCGTCACCACAGGATGATGTCAGGGTTTATAATCACCATCTGTTTGTGACCGGGATTCTCCCCCCAGCAGGGACACAGAGGAACATCCTCCGCTCTAAGAGTGATTTCATTTTCACAGCTAAACACGTGAGAAGGTTTAGTCATAAAAAATTAAATCTGAGCTAAAAGAATCAAAGCTTGGTGTTGCATTTTTATACTGTCAACTAACTACCTCGGATCCAGTGCCCATACCAAAGTCAGAAAGCAGTGGCACACACAGACATTTTGAATGAAAGAGCCAAAAAAAGAGAAAAAAAAAGGCAAATGCAGTGTGTATTTTGGCTCCCTAAACAGGGGAACTATGTTTCTTGGAAATTCTTGCTCTGTCTTGCATGAACTGCAGGTTTGAGATCTCCCCAGAGTGGCTCAATGAAATTGAGGTCAGGAGACTGAGATGGCCACTCCAGAACCTTCCCTTTTGTTGCTGTAGCTAATGGCAGGTTGACTTGGCCATGTGTTTTGGCTCCCAAAGGAAGACTTCAACATATTTCAGAGCAGAATAGGGCACTTGAGCGCATGTTTTGGTGCCCGAGGAGACACTTGAACTAGCATTTTGGTCCCTAAAAAGGCACACTAACACACTTTGAAGGCACTTACGCAGGCATTTAGGCTCCCAAAACGGCACTTCAGCATCTGTTTTAGTGCCCAAGGGAGCACTTCAGTGAGCATTTTGGCTCCTGAGAGGGCACATCAACACATTTTGGCCCGCAATAGGGCATTTCAGCATTTGTTTTGGTGTCCAAATAGACACTTAAGCATGCATAATGGCAACTGAGAAGGGCACATCAACATAATTTGGTGCCCAAGAGAAGAGGGAACTTCAGCGCATGTTTCGTTACCCAAGGGGACATTAATGCATGCGTTTTGGCTCCTTAAGGGCACATCAATATATTTTGGTGCCCAAGGTGAGACTTTAGCATGTTTTGGCCCCCAAGAGGGCACAAACAGCGCCTGGAGGAAGGCTGCACTTAATAACTGAATCTTATTGGCTGATCTACAGTTGTATTTGATGAAAACCTGTCCAATGAGCTCTGTTACATCCTCCCTTTCTGGCTGTTTCCAAATTGTTTTTAGCAGCCAGTTGTAGCTTTTTTGGGGTCTTTCTTTTAAATAAAATCTGAAAGTTTCGCAAAATGTAGCGGTAGGGTATTTGAAGCTGGCTCGAAACCTGAATTTTAGCTCTCGCCCCAATGCAAAAGTTGTCTTAAAGACGGTTAATAGACTTATTAGTTTGGATTAGGGCTGCACAATATATCTTTTTGGTATTGTCATCACGATATGGGCATATGCAATATTCATATTTGAGCCTTTTAACTAAGTTTATGGAGACTTTTTTTCACCCAATCACATTACTAATAAATCTAAATGAGCATCTAGCCATGTATTTTACCACATTACCTGCAATTTCTCTGGTCTGGATCATTCCAGCACACCAGCACAGTTAGTGCCGGCATCTCCCTGAGTACTTTTCACACATGAAATGATACTCAAAACACAACCCATCTTTCCCAAACTCTCCATGGAGACACTGAGTACCTATCATCAGCTGCACCCGTTACATACCCACTGGTAACAATTTTGTAGTTCGCACATGCTATTTAGAGTAGGGGTGCAACGATTTGTCGACGTCATCGACAAAAATCGATAATGAAATTTGTCGCCGACAAATGAATTAGTCGATAATAGTCGGTGACGTCATCACTCGTGTTATTCTGGGTGGAAACTGGACAGTCATTGGATAAATACTGGACTTTGTTCCCCCTTTGGAAGCTCAGCTTCTCTGGGGTCGGTGCATAGACTGTATGGGTCTATGGGGCAGTGGGCTGGCCCTGACGCTCAACTTCTGCATGGCAGAGACCTAACTGATCCCAAGCGACTTTGTCTTTGTTAAAAGCAATTGGAAAAGGGAAGGAGTGTAGAATTTACATAGAAATAAACAAACACATTTATGATTTAGGCCAGGAAAAAATGAACTCATTAAAAGAGCAGCAGCCGCCACTGGTAGGAACCTAGGCTGCAGACTGCGACTCTCCTCGGTAAGAAAGTGTGGACGGAGTTGTATGAAAAATAGCTTTAACTATCATGTAGCCAGCCAAACTTTGTCTATACGCCTGTGTGCAGGTTTCTAGAATCAAGAATAATATTATTGCGTGGACGATGATTATTTAATGGTGTACTTGAGTATAAAAGAGTAATTGTTTGTTTACTGCAGTCACTTGGCATGTTCTTTGTTCACATAAAAAAGGATATTTTTTATATCAGTGCTCTGCCAGTTATTTGTTTTAATAGAGAAAAACTTCTGTACCATGCACAAAATGCACTTTTCTTTTTGAGGAAGCGAGACAGCTTTGGTATTGTTACGTCATAAGGGCCAATGAATAGGTCCACTCCATAATCCGATTAGTCGACTTATCGTTAGAATAGTCATTAGATTAATCAATGATTGAAATAGTCGTTAGTTGCAGCCCTAATTTAGAGCTTGATATTTATACATTACACTGAAGGAGAAGGATATCAGTTTTGTTTTCTCCACCAGCACAGCACCAAATGACACTGCTGTACCTTTTATGTAACTTTCCTCATCTATCATTAATAAATGATTGTCTTAAGGGCATCTATTAACTGAGATAACTGGAACAAATTTCACCGTTCTGATGATGCATCACTGCTCATGCCATATAAGATGTGTTACTCCCTTCTTTTACATGTTAAAGTTCATTTCTGCAGAAAACAGAGTGAACGTTTCAGGATGATGTAGCAGTTCTGATACACCTGCCTCTGTCCCCGTCCACCTGGATCAACACACAGTAACAGTAAACGGCCTCAGCAGCTCTGCAGCCCTGGCCCGAGCTAACCAACCAATCATCATGAATAAAATGTTAATGGGCGTTGCTATGGTTACGGTCGCACAAGGCAAACCAGCGGTGACCTTCTCCCAGTCCAGGTTAATGATTAGGAGACCTGAGCAGAGCATTGTACAAATCCCAGGAGGGAAAATTCAGCTCTTAAAAGACAACAGAAAGAAAGAGAGAGAGAGAGAGAGAGAGAGAGAGAGAGAGAGAAGAGGATGACGGAGGTGAATCAGTGTGAGGACAAACGACAGCTGATGAGACGTCACAGCGAGACAATGGATCATAAAGAGCTGCTCATCACAGGAAACGACGTCCAAACAGAATGACAATACAGCAATTAAAGCTTAATAAACTCATTAGTCCTCACAGTGTCGGGCTGCAGCCTCAATTTGAGAAATAAACATGAGACAAAAAATGTACCATTCTCAAACCAAAGAAAACTGAAATTCTTGATCTGTTTTTGTCCCAAAACTGGTGAAACATCTGAAGATTGGGTTATACCTTTTGTAAAAATATGGATTTACAGGTCAATGAGGTGACGTCCCTTTTTTGTGTTCGAGTGCAATATTTCCTTCCATCATGAATTAAGTATTTCATCACATGTATTTCTTTATTCTATGAAACCTGTGTTATTTGAACACATCTTTAAACTATTAAAATATAACATGTTTTTTTGTGTTTTGGTTCCTCAAACCCCCAAAATGTCAGGTGGTGCAACCGTCCTGACAAGTATCCACAGTAATTAAACTCTAAAAATTGAATGTCAGTTCTTGTAAATGGAAATTAAAAATACAGTGGCATTATTTTATGCTTGAACCTTTTTAAATAAAACATTCTTTGCAAATAAAAAGAATTTTAAAGCTGTTGAGAAATGTAAAAAACTTTTGTCCCGTAATTTTCACCTTGTCAAATGTCAGGGTGGTGCAACCGTAACATTAGACTTTTATTTTAAAGTGAAGAGAATAAAACAGGAAACAGGAAACTGCATCAGCCA
>RPOG01001909.1:41195-118482 GCA_008086565.1 Thalassoma bifasciatum
TATTTTAAAGTGAAGAGAATAAAACAGGAAACAGGAAACTGCATCAGCCAGAGGAGCCCAAATGACATTTGTGACCAAGTGGAAAAGTTTGTAGATTTCTCTGAAATACTGATAAAAAAGGTTTTTTCACTTCATTGGTGACTGGAACAATTTCCATGTCAGGTGGTACAACCAATGTAATAATGTGAAATGTTATTTTAACATCAAATTATTGATCTTATTCACAAATAAAAGAAATGAAACACACAAAATGAAAATGTATGAGTCACTACAGACACTTGAGAGATACTTGCCAATAATTTCACACAGAAAAAATAACAGGAACATATAAATATATTTTCATATATTTGGTTGCGCCACCTGACATTTTTGGGTGCTCAAATTAAAAATACGAAAAAATAATGAACCTAAAAACTTTGAAATGTTGGTCAACTACTAAAATCTGTTAGAAAACTTAATTCTTCTCTCAGAAATATATTTTTTATCCATTTTCAAAGAACTTTTTAAAAATACGTTTTTAGACCCTCCTTTTGTCATTGACCCATATGCTAAGCTAAGCTAAGCTGGGGCAGAAAAGTTTACATAAGATCCGAATGCTCTGGCGTAATGTAAAGAATCAATCATGGAATCGATAAGAATAAAGGCAAATGATGTTGATTCATGACATTATTTTTTACCGATTCTTAACATGAATTGGTTCTCGATGCCCATCACTACATATTATGGCTCGTTTTTTAGCTTTTTACAGCATTTTCTAGTTATCTTCAAAGAAGGTTGCTAAAGAAAACTGACTGGCTGCTTGAATGTTTTCAGAGAGGGAGTTTGAAGACAAATGCAGAGGCGGAAAAACACCACAACAAAGACGGCATGTGCTCCAGGATACTACACTTACTTTACTATATACAGGGGTCATACTACCCAGAATACACTGTGGCAGAGGTAGTAAAACCTTGTGACACATCTGCAGAGGTTTTCCAGAGAGACATCTGACGGTTTCAAAGAATAAACGTGTAAATGAAGAGCAAACGCAGCAGCTTCAGCGCTCTCTGACGTTTTTCTCAGCCGTCCTGTGGCTGCCATACTCTCTGTGTGCTGGTTATGTAATACGGAGGAAGAAGGAGGAGGAGGAGGGTCTGAACACACACTCACACACACACACTCACACACACATACACACACTCCTCCCTCTCCCAGCAGCAGCTTCTTCCTCCTCCTCCTCCTCTTCCTCTCACCATCTTCTCCAACACATCTCTGCATCAGTCATCCTGCAGACTCAACCTCAAACCAGGGAAAGAATATTAGATATAATCTAAATATAGACTCTGAGCATCAGAGAAATTAATGTCTTCAGTCTCCAACACACACATACACACACACACACACACACACACACACGTTCATATTTCAGATCAATTGCTGCCCCTGTTAGAAACATAAAGCTCGACATTGAGAATCCGTGATCTTGTCATTCATTGTTTCCTTCTCTTGTTTTCAATTAATTTTTCACACCCGGCAACTAATTTCAACTCTTCGAACATTTAGTTGTCTTGTATATCATTAAGTAGTTTCCTGCTAGAATAATTATATTTCTGTTATTATTATATCTGACAATTTGATATAATTTGGCTTTTTAAAACTCTCATAAAGCTGTCAAAGGTTTATTTTTTTATCATGATTAATCACAGTTTTAATTGCATATATTGAATTCAATCATTTGCTATTTAAAACCGTCGTAAACAATTCTTGTCTTGATTTTAAAATCAAATAGATAAAATAAAATATGTGTAACAAAGCTGCACAAAATATGGTTTAAGCATCAACATCACGATATGCACACGCAATTTGTTTTTCTAAAGACAGCCAGAGCTTACTTTTGATGTAAAGCGTTTAGTTAAGGTTTTAGACTTATTTTAAACTTGTTTGATGTAGTTTCTTTTTTTAATGTATCCTAACTTTTATCCCCTCTAGTAGTTATCACTTTTTTGGGTTTGTTCTGGTTTAAATTTGAGTGTATTTTAATGCAAGTTTTGTAATTTTGTGCACTTAAAACACCAATTTATTCATTAAGATTTGTTTAATTTACTCAGCAGCATGCCTCCTAATAAACTTCTATTAATAAACTTCTATCCTAAAAAAATACTATTATTTTTTTTTAAATATTGACCTTTAAATAGATTTTAAGTACTTCAACAAAGTCATAAAAAAATTAAACTTGTTCATCTTGTAGCCAAACGATACTAACTCTACTTTCACTCCTGCCGCTTACCATGAGTGACAGAAAAGTTTTTTGTTATCATTCATATTTTCTGAGAAAAGGCCAAGAAACCAGAAATTCTGCCATTTTATTTTATAAATTTCATGTTAACAAAATAACAAAAACATTAAAGAAAAACTTCTAAGGTATTCTTGTTATTTTTCCACATCATAAAATCCTTTTATTAAATGATGTGATAGTATTTATTCACTATGACACTTATTTATTATGATTTCTGTATTTATACTGTATATGGGTCAATGACAAAAAGAGGGTCTAAAAACGTATTTTTAAAAACTTCTTTGAAAATGGATAAAAACATATTTCTGAGTGAAGAATTATGTTTTCTAATAGATTTCAGTAGTTGACCAACATTTCAAAGTTTTTAGGTTCATTATTTTTTAGTATTTTTAATTTGAGCACCCAAAAATGTCAGGTGGTGCAACCAAATATATGAAAATATATTTATATGTTCCTGTTATTTTTTCTGTGTGAAATTATTGGCAAGTATCTCTCAAGTGTCTGTAGTGACTCCTACATTTTCATTTTGTGTGTTTCATTTCTTTTATTTGTGAATAAGATCAATAATTTGATGTTAAAATAACATTTCACATTATTACATTGGTTGTACCACCTGACATGGAAATTGTTCCAGTCACCAATGAAGTGAAAAAACCTTTTTTATCAGTATTTCAGAGAAATCTACAAACTTTTCCACTTGGTCACAAATGTCATTTGGGCTCCTCTGGCTGATGCAGTTTCCTGTTTCCTGTTTTATTCTCTTCACTTNAAATATATTTATATGTTCCTGTTATTTTTTCTGTGTGAAATTATTGGCAAGTATCTCTCAAGTGTCTGTAGTGACTCATACATTTTCATTTTGTGTGTTTCATTTCTTTTATTTGTGAATAAGATAAATAATTTGATGTTAAAATAACATTTCACATTATTACATTGGTTGTACCACCTGACATGGAAATTGTTCCAGTCACCAATGAAGTGAAAAAACCTTTTTTATCAGTATTTCAGAGAAATCTACAAACTTTTCCACTTGGTCACAAATGTCATTTGGGCTCCTCTGGCTGATGCAGTTTCCTGTTTCCTGTTTTATTCTCTTCACTTTAAAATAAAAGTCTAATGTTACGGTTGCACCACCCTGACATTTGACAAGGTGAAAATTACGGGACAAAAGTTTTTTACATTTCTCAACAGCTTTAAAATTATTTTTATTTGCAAAGAATGTTTTATTTAAAAAGGTTCAAGCATAAAATAATGCCATTGTATTTTTAATCTCCATTTACAATAACTGACATTCAATTTTTAGAGTTTAATTACTGTGGATACTTGTCAGGACGGTTGCACCACCTGACATTTTGGGGGTTTGAGGAACCAAAACACAAAAAAACATGTTATATTTTAATAGTTTAAAGATGTGTTCAACTAACACAGGTTTCATAGAATAAAGAAATACATGTGATGAAATGCTCAATTCATGATGGAAGGAAATATTTAACATTTAATATATTTTAATATATTTTTGTAGCTTTCCCTTAGGTTAATTGTTTCCTTAAGTGTTGAAAATGTGTATTTAAGCTTAAAAACAGTCAGAACCAGCAGATGTAGGCCCTCTCAGTCAGATTAGAGCTCCTGCTCCTCCTGCTCCTCCTGCTGATTGTGGATTAATCTCAGGTGTGTTGGTTTATTTCTCTGATGAGTATTGTTGGTTTTATTTGTGTGTGTGTGTGAAGCAGCTGCTCTTACAGGTTCATCCCTGTGTTTGTTTTTCCTCAGGTGAAGCTGCAGTGACACACACATCAGTTTGAGGAACAGTCTCCTCCTCAGTCAGGAATAAAATAATAATAATAATAATAATAATAATAAAAACAGACGTTTCTCCTCCTCATAATAAAAGATCAATAATGTGTTATTTACTCACCGATTCTCCGCTCAGCAGAGGCGGAGATGAGGAGGAGGAGGAGGGGGAGGAAGGAAAACAGCGAAACATCCATGACTCCTCTTTTCTGTCTCCGCACACTTACAGCACCATTTTCCTCCAGCGGGGGTTTCCAACACCGTCTACCCGCTCAGAGTGGCTCCTCCGCGGGTAGAGGAGCAGACAGAGCCGGGGGAGGAGGCGCGGAGTCCGGATGGATGTTGGAGGAAGAGGAGAGAGGAGGATACAGGGCGTTTCTGCTGCTGCTGGAGGCTCCTGCTCCCACCGTCAAACACCAGCTGATACACTCTGTGTTTCCGGTGGAACATTTCAAAATAAAGGTCTGAAAATTACAATAAAATCAACATCACAAAAAAACTGCAGTTCCTCGAGTGGCGACTTGAGGGCTGTCTACAGAAATACTGAAAGCTACATACACACCTATACAGAAAATAAAAAACCTAAAATTTAAAATATCTTTAAACCCAGATTTCTAGTATTAAGACCAGTCAAAGTACATTAATAACCTACTTTAGACTGTATAAAATAGGTTTTAATTCAGATTTCTAACATTGAGACTAGTCAAAGTACATTCATAACCTACTTTAGACTGTAAAAATAGGTATTTTTTCAGATTTACAGCATTGGGACCAGTCAAAGTACATTCATTACCTACTTTAGACTGTTTAAAGTCAGTTTAAACCCAGATTTCTAGCATTGAGACCAGTCAAAGTACATTCATAACCAACTTTAAACTGTTTGAAATAGGTTTAAACTCAGATTTCTAGCAAAAAGACCAGTCAAAGTACATTCATTACCCACTTTAGACTATTTGAAATAGGTTTAAACTCAGATTTCTAGTATTAAGACCAGTCAAAGTACATTCATAACCTACTTTAGACTGTAAAAAATGGGTTTTAACTCAGATTTCTAGCATTAAGACCAGTCAAAGTACATTCATAACCTACTTTAAACTGTTTAAAGTCAGTTCAGAGTTACTTACTGGAGCTTTGAATTTTACACAAGCAAATTATGAAAATATCTTCATCAGCTTGACAACACGTGTGCATCATTTTTTCTAATGTGTTGTGGTCTTTGCAGGACGTTTTTCTACACGTTGCACGTATGTTGTCAGATTAATGAAGATGTTTTCATAAATTGCCTGCGTTTTGTCCTTTTGAATGGTTTTTCCTTAAGCTGCAGTGCTGTGAGCCTTCAGGGCCACCGTACATTCATCCTCCTGAGACCTGAGCTTTTGTCTTGTGTGCATTTTTTTTTCTTTAATTACTCTTTGCTATTTGGGATAAGTATACAGTTCCTCCTGTGAAAAAAAAGTCAGAATCCTGACTGCAATTTTCTGACATTTTTTCTCAGAAAAAAACTTTTTTAAAAATGACTGGACTTTTTTTTGAGGGGTCCTTATCCTCTTCTTCATAAGTAAGACCATAAAAGTATAAAAACTAAACTTGGTCTTTGTACTGAAAGTTATATTTTTAGTTTTATTAGCTGTTTATTAGGTTTCTGTTATAGGTACTATTATTCATTACTACACTTTTTGTTTTGTTTTTTGACTGAAATAGGTGTGAAGTTGTCTAAATAACTTAAAGATGATGCAGGAAATTCCCTAAATGTGGCTACACTGAACTAACCTCATCCTCCAGGACTCTTATTTTGAAGGTAAAATTGTCAATATCCTGTCAGAGTCTTCAGTGCTCTAGTTCAGCACGACTGCTGCCTTCAGGTGTTGTAGGAAATTATTCAGCTAGTGTGGAAAGCAGGTGAATATTTGGAAGCAGTAGAAAATATTAAAAATGAAGAAATGGCTTTGTTGAGATTTTCATTCAGGTCGAAATGAATAAAACAAAAAGTCAAAATTTTAACCTTTTATCTACTTTTTTTTTTTCTTATATCTCAAAGCTTCAACGTTATTATCTCCAACTTTTGAGTCTTTGTCATAATTGATACTTTTTATCTAAAATTTCTGACTTTTTATCTCATAATTTTGATTTTCTATCTCCAAATTGTGGCTTTATATGTCAAAAGTTTGACTTTTTTTTTTTTGCATAATGTCGTTTTATCTCAAAAGTTGTTTTTTTTTTCTTTTTCATATTGACTTTCCCTCATCGAAATCTCGACCTAATCATATCAAATTGGACTTTTTTGTCATAATTATGTCTATTTATGTAAAATTTTTGACTATTTATTGCAAATATTTTACTTTTTCTCTCGTAATTATCACATTATCATATCAAATTGGACTTTTTTGTCATAATTATGTCTATTTATGTAAAATTTTTGACTATTTATTGCAAACATTTTACTTTTTCTCTCGTAATTATCACATAATTATCTTAAATTGGACTTTTTTGTCATAGTTATGTCTATTTATGTAAAATTTTTGACTATTTATTACAAACATTTTACTTTTTCTCTCATAATTATCACATAATCATATCAAATTGGACTTTTTTGCCATAATTATGTCTATTTTTGTAAAATTTTTGACTATTTATTGCAAACATTTTACTTTTTCTCTCATAATTATCACATAACTATCTCAAATTTGACTTTTTTCCCTCAAAATTTTGATTAAATATAGGGAAAATAAATCTCTACAAAGCCAAGTTTAGACTCTTTTTTTTCTTTAACTGGAGGTAATGGGCGTCCACATAAATAAAAATACTTAATCTAGAAATTTTGAAACAGGTAGCCTTAAAGCTCCTGTGTAAAGTTTTTTTATCTGGTGAAGAAACAGGTTAGATTTTATGTCAGGGCATCTTTTTTTTTTTTACTTATAACAGCAAACGGGTCCATCAGCCATAAATCAATCATTTATTAAAAGTCAGTTTTAAGTGTCAGTTTTCTGGTAGGGGTTAAGTGTCAGAAAAAGCCACTTTCTGAAACTGAAAGTGAATAAATAAAACTGAAAAAAGAAGGTTGTACTCTGTGTTTTGTGTTGAATAAAAGAATCATCAGACGTGGCTGTGCTGTACAGCTTCATGCTGCTATTCGCCAGCTAAAGCTCTTTATTTCTTTTAAAATACATTTAAGAGACATTCTGAAACATGGGCAACTCATTTTTTTAAAGTTTCTTTTTGTACACATGATATTTTCTCTGGATCGAGTGAATTTTTAAGGCACGAGATAAATTAAGAAGACTGAACCGCCTCTGAGAGGAACAGAGTCCACAGCAGAGGCAGCTGCTCTAAAAATCTTCATGTTTTACAGTTTTGTTTCTTACAAAATAAAAGCACACAAGACGAAGAGAGTGACAGCTAGGAAACATAAAAAAAAGAGACAAAAAGAGGAAAATGTACAAACACAGGTGTGAATACTTTCATGATGGGTTCATAAACACAAGGCAAAAGCCTCCTCAGTATCCACACACGACCGCGGCTCTTTGGCTTCTACATTTAATATCATTTACAGAGTATGAAGCATTTTAATAATGATTTTTGTTTATTCTATGACTGATATTAATCCCTATGTGTGTGTGTGCTGCAAAGTAGTGAAAAAAACAGTGAATATACAAAAAAAATACACAGTAAAATGTCATTTTAACACTTGTTTGCATCGTATGGAAGCCCTCAGCGGACACATACACCAATATTTATTCAATACTTTATCCTGTGTTTTTATCTTGAACGAATAACTTTAAAAAGCTCGACTCAAAGGAAAAAAGCAAACTTTGTGAATATGTCCAAAAAAGTTAAAAATGTGTGGATTCATGTCCACTTAGGGCTTCCGTAGAATCTTGCTCAGCGTGTCTATACTTTATAACACTCTGATGAAAAAAAAAAAAAAAAAAATAGTCGAAAACGCGTTTAAAATGACACAAAACAACAAGTTAAGACTCGATGATAATAAACACAATGTGAGGAATCCAGACGGCGACAAACAGCCAGCAACAAAACATAAAATGTACAAATCCATTTTAACAACAAATGACTTGAAAGAAAAGAAAATGTCACTTTTTTTTTTTTTTTTTTTATTAAAGCCACTATTTGTAGAAGTTTCTAAATGATTTTTATGTTATTGTTGTTTGTGTAAATCAGGTGAAGCTTTTAAGTCGTGAACCTGAATGTTTATACAGGTTTGTAAACCTTTGATTCTGAAATAAGAACGATAAATACTGTCAGTGTCTCAAAAAGAAACAGAAAAAAACTTAACAACCTAATTGAAAAAATTACATATTGTCTGAGAAAAAAATAAAACACTTTTTTAAAAATTTGGCTACATTATTTTGACCATATCATCTCATTCTCTACACCAAGAAATTAATATAATTTTATTTTGATTTTGTAGACTGCCTGCTCTGTGTCTTTTTTTAATTTTTGGAGGGGTTTTCTTGTATTTTCTCTTCTTTTCTTTTTGATAAGATAAGGATATGTAACCTTTAAGCCTTGCTTTACATTATGTTTATATTCTGTGTGTATATTGATATGTTTGTATATGAAAAACTGAAAATGAAATAATAAAATATAAAAATAAAAAAAAATAGAAGAAGCAGAGAAAACGTCAAAGCTGTCACAAAAAAGGCCCGATTATAAGATTAAGGTTGTCAAAAGGTGGAAATTTGGATTCTTTTAAAAACATCCTGCTATAAAATAATACAGTATTACGTTAAAAGAATGACTTCTACAGAAATAATTTCAAATAATAATACTAATAATAATTTTCACTGCTGGGATCAAGAGAGAGAGCAATGAAAAAAAAAGGAAATCAAAAGAAAAACAAAAAAACAAAAAGGAAATCATGTTGGTGAATAATTGTGACAACCTTAAAAAGATTTAAATAAATATATCCCTCTCCACTTCCTGTTAAAAATGTTCTTGTTTTATTAAAACGTATGTCCTAACAAATCTATTTAATACAGTTTTGCCATTGCAAAACTAAACAGCAAATTTATTAGTCATTTAAAAAAAAAATTGGCAGATATTTGATGTGAAATTTTGGCAGGATAAATGTCATGGCAGTGGATTTCCATCAATGGGGAAAACCAACAATATATAATAATAATAATAATACACAAATGAGCCACTTGGCAGGTAAATATGGCATCAAAAGTTTTAAATCAGGAGCCGTCCTTACAGCAGTAGAGATCAATGTCTGTAATTGGTTTCACTGCTGTTTATAATATGACCACAAGAGGGCGCAAGACTCATCTTCTACAAACAGTGGCTTTGGACACATGAGGAAAAGTTGGCCAATGAAAACATCCTCGTTTTAATTGAGATCAGCAGAACAACTGTCAAAGCATCACTCAACACTTTGTGGTTGTTCTATTATAGAATAAACTGGATAATAAGGTTTACTGTCTGTTAAATATAGAGCCTGTTTCCAGAAACAAAAAACTGCAGTTCCTAAGGTGTCCACTAGAGGCTGGCTCCAAACGTCATGAACCCCCATGAGGTTCTGTGTTAAAATGAGCAGATTTAGAGCAGGATTAAACGAGTTTACTGTCTGTTACCAAAACACTTAAAGTCACTATAGAGTTTGTTTTTCTGTGCTCATAGACCAGGACAATTTAAAAGCTACATCTGATAATTAGAATACATAGACTTAGAATGTGATTTTGAAATCAGGGGCACAATAGACCTATGGTTAAGTCCCGCCCTTAAATGCAATGAGCGAATCACAGTGTGTATAGGCATTTCCACACAATTAGATTCTCTGCCCTATAGTCCATTGAAATACATTGCAGAAAATAAGTGTCTGTTTAGGTTTATGTTTGGGTTTTTTTCCGGAGCTTTTAAGATTTAAAATAGTTAAACTATATTAGGCACAATTTTTAACCATTTAACTAAACCACATCTCAACCCAGGAAAGTATTTGGACTTTCACAGGACTTTCTCGGGCATGAGAGAGACCCCTTCACTGTCCAGTTTTAAAACTCACTTTAAAAACCCATTTGTATGACTTGGCTTTTTGTTTTCTGTCTCCAAATATCATCAATAACCTCCTGAGAAATGTCTCCGGCTGTGACACCTGCCACAGCGCCCTTTACTGAACGTTTGTCCAGGTGAGTGAAGGGGGCGGGGCTTAGACAAAGGTCAATTAAGTTGACAGTTTGAGCAGCGTTGTTGCTGTTTGTTGCTGTTAAAAATTGTTCTCCAGAAATGGTCTTTGCCTTGAGGTTTGAGAAGTACGTGAACACAGAAATGCACTGAAACTGCAATATTTCAAATGACCAGTAGGGGGAGATCGAAACGTTTGTTAAAAATGAAACTTTTAGTACTAAATACGTGGATTTATCAAAGTTTTTGTAACAAGCCAATGGTTTAAAGTTTGAAGTCTTGAGTCTCTGCAGTGGCTCTTTATTTAACAGACGCTCATGAGTGATTTTATATCACTTTGATTGTGTTAAAATCTGACACATTCAAGGTCAAACTGATTCCCTTCAACACACATTTTGATAACAGACAGAGATGGCGACGTTTCATTAGTAACTAAAAGTAAAGATGATCCCCAAACATTAAAAAAAACACAGATGTGCAAATATTCAGTTAAAGTTAACGCTCCACCGTGATCGTAATCCGACGTAATAACAGAAAAAAGAGAAGTTGCATAATCTGTAGCGCGATATCTGTGCACTAACAGTTCTCTTCCCTCCGTTTATGCACGTTTACATAATTACAGAGGAATAAAGCGGAGTGCAGACGTGTTACCCGAAGCCTGCAGGGTGGAAAAATTCAACACTACGCGTCTCTTTGGTGGCGTCTGCTCTGCTTTGGAAACTTGATCCATGACGTCAGAAACAAAAAACTACAATCGATCATTTGGCCGAGTACGAGACGACGCTTCGCTCCTTCCTGCTTCTAGAACAAACCGTCTGTTTCGTTCAGCTGCTTCGCATTTATGTACAAACTTTTACAAGGTCGCCAAAAATCAGGCGGGAAAATGCTGCATCAGCGGAAAAAAAAATAGATATCTGTCCTCTACGAGTGTTTATAATATGGAATATACACATCCACAGCTGTTCTGTATGATACATTTCTACTCCCTTTAGTCCACCAGCCTTTCTCTTCTTAAAGGGGAGGTTTGCCTTGCGACTGATGTGATTAAATGAATGTAGAAGCTGCTCGGTTTTTTTTGTACAGATACAAATAAGAGAAATCAAAAAGCCACACCGTGGACTCAGGTGGAAGTGTGTAAAGTTAGATGGTGACACGATGAAGATTATGATGATCGTCTATAGTTGGTGAGGCTTCGTCGTGCCGTCTTCACTCAGCTCAAACCTGCAGAGGAGAAGAAAACGTTCAGTTTGGACGTCAAAATGTGAAATCAAACTCCCTCACAAAGCAGAATTTTCTCTTCTCAGACATCAAAATGAGTCTTAGTGAAAAAAAATGATGTATCTGGATTTCAAGACGCAGACTTTTACTGTAAAATAATAAATCTCAAATGTTAATGACTTAGATGGAGATACTGAACACCTACCACTGCGTCCAACCCTTCGTGATCTCATCGTGGGTCAAATCCACCAGAACCTGACGAAAAAAGACAACACACACTTCGCTTTAGCGCCTCAAAGCAGAGCTGAAATTTGATGGACACGCACCATAAAATCTAGAATATTAATCTCAGGCTGGAAACAATGACTGCATATAGAATCGACAGCGTGCTTCCGCCTGTCACCGTTCTACGTTTTTGAAGCCAAAAAACCCTGTTTCTCTAGCCGCCATTGTGCAGCCAGAGTCTGCGCAGTAGAGAATTTCCGGTGGAGCCGAGTAAAAAAGAGAAATAAAAATATTTATTTCTTCTTCTTTTGAAGGTTTAGTCTCCTTTTGGCTCTTTCCAGAAGTTTCTTATATCCCCGATAAAACTACTCACGAACGGCAGCTGTCAACTATCGTAAAACAAAACTTATATCGCGTTTTTTAACGTCCAACAACTAATGAAAAACTAACTTCTCAGAAAAAAAAAAACACCCGAACACCATGCAGCCAGATGACATCATCATACCACCTTAGCGTAAGGATGAGAGAAACGTTTCTACGAGGTATCATAATTTTTTTAAGTTTTCCCGGCTCATATCTGGAATACATGGGGAGGCGGGGCTTATGACCTATACTGCAGCCAGACACCAGGGGGCGGGGCATCTGCTGGAAGCTTCAGTTTGAGCCGAACGTCGTTACTTCCACTCATTATACAGTCTATGGTTCCTCCTCCTCCGCCGTCACTGTGCTTGCAGCCATTTCCACACAGAGGCAAATATGATGATGTCGTGACGTCACGGTATGACAGCAGAGCACAAAACTCTACCGTGGCTAAATTGATACTGTTTCTACAGTCATACCGTGTATACAGCGAAGCCCTAGGTTAAAGTTAAGTCTATTTTCTCCTGGTCCTTATTTTGAAGGAGTTAAAAAATGAATCAATAATTATCAATATCGACTGATAAGAAGCACATACATAGTGATACATTTTCAGCTGTATCTCAAAGCCCTATGGTGGGATTAAAAAACGTAGAACCAAAGAGGATGATGCATAATTCATTACATATAATGCTGCAACCGCTCCTCTCGACAATCTTTTTGTAAACAGATGCTTCATAACAACGTAGGCAGGTCATATGTGTGTGTCGGCAATCATGCTTAAGTCCGGCTCATATTGGAGCGCTGTAACTACGCCCTGAATGTGCTTCGCAATTAATTTTGGAAATCTGTTTTGACCTCTTTCATGTATGATCTGGTAAAAGTCCTCCTCACCTTTCCCAGAAGGCCTTTGTGTTTGGAGAGTAGACCTCCACCGTTCTTTACCGCCACATCCAGAGTCCGTCTGTGAAGCTCCACGAGGGAAACGGTGAACTCAAACCTGAGTGCAAAGAGAGGACGAACACACGGTTAGTTAACATCAACTGTTTTAATCAACACCTGCTCGTGAATCCTGATGAACGAACGACTCACGTCTGATCGTAGACGGGGTTCAGCGTCTTCTTGAAGGTGTGAGTTTTCCTCCGCCCTGACCTCCGCTTGTCAGGGAGGAGGTAGAGGCGGACGTAAGGGTCTGAGCCGTGGTCTGTGAAGGCGATCAGGTTTCTGAGGAAGGAAAGAGGAGAAAGGTGAGAGTGTTTTCTTGAAGTAGAGTCTAACGCAGGGGTGTCCAAACTTTTTTCCAAAAGAGCCGTATTGCTTACTGTGAAAATGACCAAGGGCCGACGGCTCTTATGGACACGTTTCTTCACAGTGAAATTAACAAATGAGTGCTTATTTTGAAAACTATTTTGTTTTGGCAGCTTCTGTAAAAAACAAATAAACAACAACCAAACAAAAAAACTGCCTCCAAGTTTAGTCTATCATGCTAGTGTTATTATTGCAGACCTATGCGATAAAACCAAATCTTAGAAAAATATGTTGTTTTTTATGGCAGGATCAGGAATTTATCATGTTTGTTTATAAGACAGTTATAAGAACATTTTCAACCCCAAATATTTCTGATCCTGTATCCTGAGCCATTTTATGCATCGACTTTTGTCTTTTCTTCACCATTTCATAACTGTACTTCAGTCTTTTGTCCTCTCATGTTATTTATTTATTTATTTATTTATTATAAAGTGGCCGATACACAATCCAAATTTTTGTGAGATGTTACCAGATATATTTAGGTTTTTTTCAAGCATGTGACAGAAACTGTAACTGAGAACATGAGTAATTTAAGTTACAAAATTAATAGGGCCGCATGAAAATAGACAGTGGGCCACAATTGGCCCCTTGGCCTTAGTTTGGACATCCCACACTGTAAAAACTAAAATCTAAGCAAGTCATTCTGTCTTATTTATAGTAAAAATTGTCTTATTTTTCTTGATTTGAACCACATTCACCAAACCAGGTTATAAAAATGTCTTATTTTAAGTTTTTTAAAGACAAAAATGAGGTGTAAATTGCTTGTAACAAGTCAAAAAAAATCTGCCAATGGGATAAGACGAATTTGTCGTAAAGTTTCTTGAAATTAGAAAGATGTCTTGATACAAGAAACTTTTTCTTCTCCCATTGGCAGATTTTTTTTGACTTGTTACAAGCAATTTACACCTCATTTTTGTCTTTAAAAAACTTAAAATAAGACATTTTTATGACCTGGTCTGGTGTATGTGGCTTGAATCAAGAAAAATAAGATAAATGTTACTAAAAATAAGACGTAATGACTTGCTTAGATTTCAGTTTTTTGCAGTGCAGGTCTAAAGTGTGAAGCTCTGCTCTATCGACTCTTCACCTGCAGCCGTGAACGACCACGATGAGCTTGTTCCTCTGGGAGCTGTGTCGCACCGTCAGCTGGATCTCACCCAGCGGGAAATGACTGGGGCCTGAACCACTAAAGAAAAAGACACAGAGAGAGAGAAAAAGGGGGTAAATGTGGAGTTTCAGTGCAGATGTTTAGCTCTGTTTTACGTCAGAGGAGTTTTTAGTTACTTCTGAAGCTGCTGGAGTCTCAGCTGCAGCTCCTGGGCGGCGTACGGGTTGGAGATATCAGACGCGATGCTGGGTGTTGGTTCTTTCCCTCCAGACAAGTACTGCTGCGAACCAGAGATGGCCAAGTTCGAGGAGCTCCTCCCTGTCTCATCCAGGCCCTGACCTCCTCCTGCTCCTGCTCCTCCCAGTCCGAGGTCTGTGCTTCCTGTGGACCTGTACGGGTCGTTGGCATCTCTCTGCCGGTTCAGCATGTCCTGAGCCGACACAGAGGCGGAGCGCGGGATGCCAGAGGCGGCGGCGGAGGAGGAGGGAGGCTTCTGGGATTCAGAGGAGACGGAGGGTCGGGGGGTGGAGTTAGAGGAGTTTCCCTTTCGGACTTGTACGGAGGAGGGGGTGGAGTCTGAAGGTGAGGATGCGCTTTTGTCCAGACACAACACCTGAAACAGCAGATACAGAAACAAAACAGGGAAAAAGTCAAAATAATATCACTTTTTAAAGGGCGTCACCACAGAAACAGATTCTAACATAAATTAGAAATTGGTGGATGTGTATTTTAAGATGAGCAGGGACACAACAATCCTTTTGTATCGTAAAAATCTGCAGACCAAACTTCCAAAATGACCATGATGAAAAGTTTCCATCCCCCAGTTCTTAACAGCGTGTATATCCCCCTTTAACATCAATGACAGCTTGAAGTCTTTCGTGCTCGTTGTGGATGAGGGTCTTTATTTTCTCAGATGGTAAAACTGACCATTCTTCTTGGCAAAAAGCCTCCAGTTCCTGTAAATTCTTGCTCTGTCTTGCATGAAATGCAGGTTTGAGATCTCCCCAGAGTGGCTCAATGATATTGAGGTCAGGAAACTGAGATGGCCACTCCAGAACCTTCACTTTATTCTACTGTAGCCAATGGCAGGAGTATGTAAACTTATGAGCACAAATGTAAAGTATCCAGAGTTTTTTTCTTTTTCCTCTCATTGTTTGTTGTTGATGTTAAACCTCATGGTGACATTTCCTGAATATCCACCTCTGCATTTAGCAGTTTAGTCTCATTTCTCGGTAAAACTCACCCCAGTCTGCCCATGTAGCATCTTAACGGGGGGTGATGGTCTGAGGTGACCCTGAGAACTCACCCAAAAGTCAAAAAGCCTCCAGTTCCTGTAAATTCTTGCTCTGTCTTGCATGAACTGCAGGTTTGAGATCTCTCCAGAGTGGCTCAATGATATTGAGGTCAGGAGACGAAGGCCTCATCCACACGAAGTCAAAACGCTTAACAGTTTCCAAAACGATCGTCATAAAGATGAAGGCGTCTCAGAAAATGTGTGCGTCTATATGAATGCACTCGATACGCATGAAGATGCTGTAAAACACTTGCCAGACCTCTAGGGGCGCTGTAACGATATGAGGGAAACAAGCGGAAACAGAAGAACAAACAGTGGGCATGAAAACTTTTGGCTAAAGTTGTGCCGTACTGTGTCCTCTATGATTGTTTGTTCAACTCTGTGGTGGTTGAGGAGAAGGAGATTTAGCTGCTAAAGGGATAGCAGGGTCACCAGCTTCATCAACACATACGCTACAGAGTACACCGCCATTGTTGTTGTTGTTGTTGCCATAGTGACGCTTGTGGCGCATGCGTATTAATGACGATGTGAAAATATGACGTCAGCGTATCTGAAAAGTTGTGTAGAGCCAGTTTACACGGAGCCGCGTAT
Source organism: Thalassoma bifasciatum (assembly GCA_008086565.1). Taxonomy (NCBI): domain Eukaryota; kingdom Metazoa; phylum Chordata; class Actinopteri; order Labriformes; family Labridae; genus Thalassoma; species Thalassoma bifasciatum. The sequence goes on from RPOG01001909.1 coordinate 57,501, forward strand.
ACGGCGTTTCTAAATCTTCCCATTTTGGAGCCTGGTTTCAGAAATGATCGTTTACAGACCCAAGAAAACGCCGTCTTCGTATGGATGATACGCAGATTCGGTTAAAAACGTATGCGTTTTGACCTTGTTTTGTCTTCGTGTGGATGGGGCCTGAGATGGCCACTCCAGAACCTTCACTTTATTCTGACAAAAACACAAGGGGTTTTAAACTTTTGATCAGGGTCATTTTGGAAGTTTCTGGTGTCATTATGATTTAAAAAGAGTAAACACAGTTGACTGCGAATAAATGGCTTCACCCAACCACTAACCATGCGTGAAAGAAAAGTTTCTGTGTTATTATTCATAATCTTTGGAAAGTGGCAAAGAAATCATGAATTCAGCCTGGGTATGTAAACTTTTGAGCACAACTGTACATCATATATATAAACTTTCCAGGGGAAACTCTGAGGTTTATCACATCTGCACCATGTTAAATATTCATCCCTCCTTCCTGTGGTGCTCCAGTGCAGAAAAATATTTTTTAAAAAAGGCATCTATCATGGACTCGGTGGTTTTCTCGCTCACCCGCAGAGCCATCTTCATCTTAAGCGTGCAGCTCGGCCCCGAGTTCTTGAGGAAGAAGCGCTGGTTCAGCGTCATCTCCTCGGCCTCCAGCAGACGAGCCAGAGGAAGCGTTAACGTCCCCAACGAACACTCGTGTTTCTCATCCTTCACCTGGAAGAAAAACTCACACACGTCACAGATTTGTCTCTTCCTCACAGAAAACTCAAAGATGAACTTAAAACCCTCTGATGCATGAATTATGAAAGTCAGTGTCAGGATTTTTCCTTTGAGTTTTTTTATTTGTCTTAAGGCATGAAAGAAAGTTTTCAGTTTTTTTTCTTCAAATATTTGTAACAGAACATTCAACATAAAAGAAGAGTGAAATTAATGTAAACAACTATTTTTTTGTTTGACTTCCTTTCTTTATTTTTGGTAATTTCATGAATAATCTTTTTTTTAATGCTTTGTGAAACATTTCAACTCTCTTTTATCCATTTTAACACTGATTAATTCATATTTATTACGCTGTTTTACCCTCAAATGTTTGTCTATTACTTTTTTTTTTTAGATATATGGGTCAATGATGTGACGTCCCTTTTTTTGTGTCCGAGTGCAATATTTCCTTCCATCATGAATTGAGTATTTCATCACATGTATTTCTTTATTCTATGAAACCTGTGTTATTTGAACACATCTTTAAACTATTAAAATATAACATGTTTTTTTGTGTTTTGGTTCCTCAAACCCCCAAAATGTCAGGTGGTGCAACCGTCCTGACAAGTATCCACAGTAATTAAACTCTAAAAATTGAATGTCAGTTATTGTAAATGGAAATTAAAAATACACTGGCATTATTTTATGCTTGAACCTTTTTAAATAAAACATTCTTTGCAAATAAAAAGAATTTTAAAGCTGTTGAGAAATTTAAAAAACTTTTGTCCCGTAATTTTCACCTTGTCAAATATCAGGGTGGTGCAACCGTAACATTAGACTTTTATTTTAAAGTGAAGAGAATAAAACAGGAAACAGGAAACTGCATCAGCCAGAGGAGCCCAAATGACATTTGTGACCAAGTGGAAAAGTTTGTAGATTTCTCTGAAATACTGATAAAAAAGGTTTTTTCACTTCATTGGTGACTGGAACAATTTCCATGTCAGGTGGTACAACCAATGTAATAATGTGAAATGTTATTTTAACATCAAATTATTTATCTTATTCACAAATAAAAGAAATGAAACACACAAAATGAAAATGTATGAGTCACTACAGACACTTGAGAGATACTTGCCAATAATTTCACACAGAAAAAATAACAGGAACATATAAATATATTTTCATATATTTGGTTGCTCCACCTGACATTTTTGGGTGCTCAAATTAAAAATACTAAAAAATAATGAACCTAAAATCTTTGAAATGTTGGTCATCTACTGAAATATGTTAGAAAACTTAATTCTTCTCTCAGAAATATGTTTTTATCTATTGTCAAAGAACGTTTAAAAAATAAGTTTTTAGACCCTCTTTTTGTCATTGACCCAGTGACCACTATGCACCACAGGGTTAAAGCTCCTCTGTACCTCCACCTCCAGCTCCTGGCTCTTCGGGTTGTGGATGAGGAAAGTGAAAGCTTCCTCCCAAACCGGCTCGTTGGTTTTATATCTGGTCTGAAGGACGACAGAGGAGAAAAGGAGAAGTTAAGTTTTAAAGTTTTAGCTGATGAGGATAAAAGTAAACGAAGAATTTTAGGAGTTTCCAGGTCTCACCTTGCTCTCGAAGGACTTGTGTCCAACAGTGAACTGGACAAACGGACTGGGATCACTGGTCACTTTTTTACCCGACTGTAGAAGAAGAAGATCGAGTTACACAACAAAAAAAATTCAGTCACTTTCAAATGGTTCACATCCTTACAACTTACTCTTAAAAAACTTTATTCACTAACTGTTAAATCTTGATTCTTTCATGAAAGATTTCTCCTTCAGTCTCCAAATCTTTGTTGTTATTATTTTCTTTCTTTTTTTTTCAAATGAGGCCTAAACACTTAATGATATCGAAAAAAAAAAGCCAAGACATTTTTTTGGGTCAATTTCAAAAAACAAAGAAAGAAATGTTTTTAACTTTTTTTGGAATCTTCTTTTAAAAAAGTTGTTAATCTGAGTCGAAAATCTACAAAATTTAGCAAATCTACACTTTGAGTTCTACTTTTTTTCCGAGTATTCTGTCATTTTTCTCCAAGAATAATTTCCTTGAGGTCAAAACTTTTGGAGATTGAGTCAAGATCCTGTGGAAGAAAAGTCAAAATTTAAAAATTAACCAACAGTTACACTAAATTGCCACACTGTTACTTTTCAAAATGTTTATATTTTATGGTTATAATTTGAGTCATTAAAGATTTCTCCTCCAATTCTCCTAATCTTTGTTATTTTACTTCTAAAAAAAAAAAATATTTCAAGCCGAAATTATATGAGGATTTTAGAAAAACAAAGACAGAAACATATTTTTTGACTTTTTCCTTTAAAATTTGCCTTTTTGTTTGAAGACCTCTAAGTTTCAATTGGAATTTTTGAGTTCAAAGTCACAATTCTTTATTTTTTTTAAATATAAAATGAAAATTTTACTATTTTTCTAAGAAGTCGGCATTTTTTTTCCCTAAAAATGTTTTTCCTTTAAGTCAAAAAGTTTTGAGATTCAGTCAAAATTATGCAGAAAAAAAACCACAACTCAAAGATTAACAAACAGTTTAACTAAATTTCTACTTTTACTTCTATTTCTATGAATTATTCAAATATGCATGCCAGAATTAGTCACTAAATAACTACAGTTTCTTTCGCCTAATAGCATTTTTACCTAAGTCATTTATCAAAGTTTTCAGAAAAGGACACAAAAACATTTTGTTTATGTATATTTCTTTTTTTTTAAACTATTTTTAATGTGTTAATTGTATCTTTGTTATCATAATTGATAACTTGTTTATTTCATGACTTAAGTAATTCTGCTATTAGGCTAAAATATATTTAAAATGTGTAATAAAATAATTTAACAGCATGGTTTTGTGTTTGTAGCACTCAAAGTTCACATTTGTTGCTCTATCAGTCACATAAACTACAAACTACTCGATGCTTCTCATCACATTTCAGCCTTCGAGGAAAAAATGTGATCGACAACATGAATTCTGGGAAATAAAAACAAACTGGATTTGATTAAAAAAGAGAACGTTAATTCAGAGATTGAGAATCAAAAGGTTAAAGTTGTGGAAGTTTAACAATGTTGTTAAATAGAACACACATTGTTAGACACAGCTTTAGTCACACACATGATCAGTGTTAGCGCTTGTTAATGAATTCACAACAACAGTCAGGGAGTTAGGACAGAGTCTATCGCTAATTCAGCAACAGCGCCCCCTGGTGGACACACTCCTCTGTGAGCTTCGTGGGTAGATTCAGTCTTTGAAACTTTACTGAAACTTTTCTGATTTTTTTAAGGATTTCTCATGTAACCCCTCTCCCACTTCACTTTTAATTTTCCCACTGACACTCGAACAAAGACACTTATACATGTAACTTTTTTTTTTTTTCCCAAAGCGTCTCTCTTTAACACTTTGTTGAACCAGATTTGCGACCAAAAACAAGTCAAATATATTAATTCCTGTTTACGATCACTGTTTCAGTGGGTGTGTGGAAAACTACAGCTGTATGTAACAGCAAAAAAAAAGAAAGAAAAACTAGAGGGAACTCAATAATATAGAGCTCTATAATATTGAACTTTCATTATTTAACTCTGTGCTCACCTTAAACTACAGGATGTAATAAATGGCCAAAAGTATGTGGACACTTCCAGGTTTCTTGGCCGTTAAACGCTGGAGCTCCTCTTTATATTTTAAACACTATCAGGCTTTAACCTTATGTTTAAAGTAAGGATGCACAAAACATTCAAACCCTATAAATTATCAGTTGAGCATTTTTTTACAGCCCAGCATTAAACAACATAAAAGTTGTTTTGGTTCAATAAAATAGTTTTTGAGTTTTGTCACTACTACTCTTTAAAGTGGCTGTGAGGAGAATCCATATGAAGTGAAGCGACTCTTTTGGTCGGAGCACTGGCAAAAACCGTGATAATGACGAGGTAATGCATTTATTAACAGTTATGTAGTGCTGCTATTTGAAACAGGTGTCAACAAGCAAACTTTGTACATTTGTCGTGTAGTTTAGTAGCCGGACACATTTAGCGCTACTCCCAGCTCCGTGCTCTGAGACGTATTAGTAACATGTAACGTTAGTGAATCCTGGTTGTGTCCTACCAGTGCTCATCTACCGGCTCCAACCTCACCAAGCAGAGCAAACGTAACCTGGCTCTTCATTTTATTGATAGACTCTCAGGTTTGAACAGATCACTGCAGAATAACTGCTGCATGTGGACAGGAATGAGACTTTAACACAAACAGATTAGCTCCTGTTTTAGCCTTTAGCTCATGTTTCAGCCCTTAGTTTGTGGTTTGGACTATGGCACCTGTTTTAACCTCCAGCTCATTTTTAGACTCCAGCTTGTGTTACAACCTTTCCCTAATGTTTCAGTCTTAAAGGGAACCCCGACTGTAAGGACTAATAGGCATGAATCTGCTTAAATGTTTGTCTCAAACTAGAATTTGTTGTTAAAAGACATAACAAATTGGTTTTTCTTTTAAAAAAATACAGTTTAAAACACAGTTTCTATCCTTCGGGCGCAGCAATGCATTCTGGGTTGATGACGTAGATTGGTTGCTTGGTGCCGAGCATCTGGATTTGGCCGTTTACTCACTACTAGTCGCCGTACGTCACGAGGTTTGAGGAGGGAAAAAAACATAATAATGCCACATGTGGCTGCTTTTGGGTGCACTTTTCAGTCCAAAGGAAACAAGGAGACTGATGTTAGTCTGCACAGCTTCCCAAAAGACAAGAAAAGAAGGAAGTTGTGGGAAATGGCTTGTGGGCGAAAACAACTTCCCATGGAGCCGCGGCTATGTTCTGGCCACTTCTCCCCAGAAGCATTTGCTGCATTTAGCCGGCCCATGCTGATGAAAGAGCTGACAGGTGTGGGTCATTATAAACGGAGACTAAAGCCAAATGCTGTGCCGACTATTTTCCAACACAAACCCACAAAACTTCCTCTGGAAACCACTGAAGTCCGCTCCAGGACTTATATGATCCTGTATGAGATCCAGCCCGGTGCAACCATATGACGTCACTACCCAGACGTTATTGAGGCGTAAACAACAATGGCGGCCTACAGGTGAAAATGTGTTTTCAAATTTTATACAAACTAAGATATTTTGAGAGATTTTATTATCGTTCTTATGTAGCTGGTAAAAACACTGATCGTTTAGGAAAATGTCGTTCTGGTAGCCAGAGTTCCTTTTAAAAACGATAGGGCATAAGAATCACTTTAAACTTACACTGGTTTTACTATTTGTAAATAACATCCACATCATGATACTTCCCAACCCTTGAAAGATTGAAAGCCTTAAAAACAAAGTTGTGCCCGAAAGTTTACACCCCCCAGCAGAATTTCTGATATTTTGGCCCTTTCTCAAAAAATATGAATGTTAACACAAAATCCTTTAAAAAAATATAGTTTACTCTTTTTAAATCATAATGACAACGGAAACTTCAAAAATGACCCTGTTAAGAAGTTTACACAACTCTGGTGGTTTTTGTCCTGATAAATGTACAAAAGTGAACACAAATGTGTTTGAATGTCTACTAAAGGAAACCATCCTCACCTGTGATCTATTTGCTTGTAATCAGTGTGTGTGTATAAAAAATGAACAGGGTCATTTTTGAAGTTTCCCTTGTCATTATGATTTAAAAAGAGTAAACACAGTTGTTTGTTGATAAATGTCTTCATCCAACCTCTAACCATGAGTGACAGAAAGGTTTTTGTGTTATCATTTATATTTTCTGAGAAAAGGCCAAAAAAAATCAGAAATTTCTCTAAACTTTTAGGCACAACTGTACTTAAACGAATTGCCCATTGTTTTCAAACTCAAAGCTTTGAATACAAAAACTTTAAATGAGTATAGACCTTAAACTTTCTTGAATCATGTTTTAATCCACATCAGTCACACATACCCATATCCAGCCAGGAAGCCCAAACTGGGCGGGCTGACTTGGTCGCTGAACACGTAGAGTTGAAGACCGTGTGCATTCTTCTGTATCTCACCACTGATGTTTATGGGGCCGGCCTTTATCTGGTTGACTGTCCACCATTCCTGGACCGGACCGGAGCCATTTGTATTTCGCTTCAGGGTGACAGTCATGTTCGACATCTTGGATTCCTCTTCACCTGCAGAGATAGGAGAACAGAACCAGACAGAATAAAAACATGAATGCCTGTGTTTTCCTATTTCACAGTCACACATTAGATCTGTTCAATAATAAAGATGATGGCGTTCACCGAGGTGAAGCACATCCACAGTCGTGGCATCCGAGTCACTCGGGGCTCGGATAAAACGAGGGAAGATATCCATCAGGACCCTGCAGAGGAAGAAAAGAAACAAATATTTATCCCATTTCATACACAGAACTTAATTTCTCATCCATTTGAGGAACAACATTTATTTGTGATGTGTAGCTTCTGTACTCACGCTGAGGAATCACTCTGATTCCCCGTGAGCAGATTTCTGAGGGCTGTCTTTTCATGTGCGTGAAGGTTGGTTTGTAGCTTTCCTGATGCGTATTCAGACTTTGCACCCAGAGAAAGGTTTCTAAATTAAAAATAAAAAAAAAACAAGAAATAATTCTCTGTGTGAACCATCTGTGTTACTTAGCAGTTACCTGTGTTTTACTCACTGCAAAAACTGAAATCTAAGCAAGTCATTATGTCTTATTTTTAGTCAAATGTGTCTTACTATTCTTGATTTGAGCCACATTTACTAGACAAGGTCATAAAAATGTCTCATTTCAAGTTTTTTAAAGACAAAAATGAGGCATCAATTGCTTGTAACAATTTAAAAATAATCTACCAATGGGATAAGATAAAAGATTCTTGTTTTAAGACATCTTTCTCATTTCAAGAAACTTCCCGGGTAAATTCGTCTTATCCCATTGGCAGATTATTTTTGACTTGTTACAAGCAATTTACACCTCATTTTTGTCTTAAAAAAACTTGAAATGAGACATTTTTATGACCTGGTCTGGTGAATGTGGCTCAAATTAAGAACAATAAGACAATTTTTACTACAAATAAGACATAATGACTTGCTTAGATTTCCATGTTTGCTTTTTTTGAGATCTAACATAGTTTTAAACGCTAAAAATAAGTTAAAAAAACATTAAAACAAGATATTTTATTCAGCATGTCTTACAGTAAGATTTTGAATCTTGGCAAGTGGAAGATTGTTTGCAGTGAAATTGTGTTAAAAAGTCAACATGTTTAGGTAAAAAGTCATAATTTTTGATAAAAAGTTGAAATTATGAGTAAAAGGTCAAGATTTTGAGATAAAAGTTAAAATTTTGACTTTTTAATCTCATTAATTTGACTTTTTATTCCTAAATCTTGACCTAATATGGATAAAGAAAAAACCTTTTCCATTTCCATTTCCGAAATATTCATAATTTTCTGAATTTCTGTGGTAACTCATCTTTAATGTCTTTTCTTTTGAACAAAGAAGTGTCATTTCTCTGCATAATTTGACAAAAACAATGACTGTTTTAAAGTGTTTCTCTCTATTTTTTATTTATATTGTCCAGCGATAATTACTCACAGATATTTAATCTGTGGCTGGTTTACTTTCACCCCTGGACATAACCAGGATCCTGTAACGTTAACTTACACGGTACCGACACGTGTCAGAGCACCAGGCTGTGAGCAGTGCTAAATGTGGCCAGTTACGAAACAAATGAACACACAGAGCAACATGACAACATGAATGAAGGACAAAGTGGCAGCATCTGATTTTGTTACCTTTGCACCGTCCAGGACACAGTGATGGTGAAATTCATTGGACTGCCCAACATTCCTATCAGGTTTTCCCTGCTGGGTGGGCTGATGGTCCACAGGGAGTTGGAGCTACCCTGCAGCTCTGCGATGATCAGGTCGTCTGCCGTGTAGCTCTCCAGCCACTCCGAAGCTTCCTGACAACAGGAGTGCAACAGAGGAGGGAAACAATGATGATAAACTCAGCGGGAAAAAGGAGAATGAATCAGTGATCTGAAAACATTATGTTGTGTTTAAGACGGGCTTTATCCATCACGATGGATGTGAGCTACAGATTTCAACTATTTGTGTGTTTATGCAGAACTAAATATTTATTCACAGGAACAAAGCATTGGAAGTTATTAAAAACGTAAAGCTGGACACTTTTATCAGGCCCAAAAGTTTCCACCCCCCAGTTCTTAATAGCGTGTATTTCCCCCTTTAACACACTGCAAAAACTGAAATCTAAGCAAGTCATTCTGTCTTATTTTTAGTCAAATTTGTCTTACTATTCTTGATTTGAGCCACATTTACTAGACAAGGTCATAAAAATGTCTCATTTCAAGTTTTTTAAAGACAAAAATGAGGCATCAATTGCTTGTAACAAGTAAAAAAAAAAATCTGCCAATGGGATAAGATAAAAGATTCTTGTTTTAAGACATCTTTCTAATTTCAAGAAACTTCCCAGGTGAATTCGTCTTATCCCATTGGCAGATTTTTTTGACTTGTTACAAGCAATTTACACCTCATTTTTGTGTTTAAAAAACTTGAAATAAGACATTTCTATGACCTGGTCTGGTGAATGTGGCTCAAATTAAGAACAATAAGACAATTTTTACAACAAATAAGACATAATGACTTGCTTAGATTTCCGTTTTTGCAGTGCATCAATAGTAGCTTAAAGTCTTTTGTGCTCGTTGTGGATGAGGGTCTTTATTTTCTGACTGGTGAGGTGATAAATGATCAGCTGATTCTCCTGGTGCTGTGATGGAGATCGCATCGTGTATCCGTAACATAAATAACAAATTGAAACAGCTGCTGGATATTTATGCAAACAGGTAAATAAATATGAGTGAACAGCTGAGCTGTGTTTGCGTCATTCGCCCAGAAAATATTAAAAGTCACAAAAAGAAGCCAATTATTTAACGTCTTCATTCAGTTTGCACAACTTTATGAAACTGTTTGTCAGAACAGTCGACGATTTAATCAACATGAAATAATGTGACATTCTGATATTCACATGATTATATTTAAATCTAAACGAAGTATTTAATCTAAGATTCAATATTACAAACATGATGAAAACGACAATGTGTCAGTTTCATGGTTATTTAACAAATTTAGCCAATGCGTAGTTTTTATTAATGAATTCTATTTAAGGCTTTTTTCTTTCACTGAAAGTAGTTTTAAAATGTTATGTTATTAGTGAAAAGAGTCTGTGTTTTAGGTTATATAGACAGCTGATCATTCATTATTTGTGCGTACGCATGGTCCGAGGAGGTTCTACATTTGTTCGCAAAGTAAGAAGAAATTCAGGTAAGAAAACTTTGATGAATCACAGGTTTGTGTGTCAAACGTTCGTACACATGATTTAGGCACGAATCTGTGCGTACGAACATTTTGTGAATGAGGCCCATTGAGGTCAGGAGACTGAGATGGCCACTCCAGAACCCTCACTTTATTCTGCTGTAGCCAATCACAGGTCTACTTAGCCTTGTGTTTTGGATCATTGTGTTCATGTTATCACGCCAAAATAACATATTTTGATCAGGGTCATTTTTGAAGTTTCTGTTGTCATTATGATTTAAAAAGAGTAAACACAGTTGTTTGTTAATAAATATCTTCACCCAACCTCTAACCATGAGTGACAGAAAGGTTTTTGTGTTATCATTCATATTCTCTGAAAAATGGCCAAGAAATCATAAATTCTTGAAGGTATGTAACATTAACATTTTATAGACCAAAAAAAATCAAAACTGCTGGAAAGAATCAGGAAGGTGCAACCAAACTTCAGCTTTTACAAATGATCAAAAGACTAAAAACATTTCATATGTTTGCATCCCAACATTACTATTCAGTTTTATCACTGCAACATTCAAGAAAGGTTATAGAGGGATGATAGATGTTCTTAAAAAAGCAACAACTGTAATCTTGGCTTCTTCATTTGGTACTCACAGGACGATTGTTGTAAAGATGCACAAAGGCTCTAAACTGATCTCCAGTAACAGTCTGCAGTTGTTTTTGCTGAGCGCTCATGGTGAAGATGGGCTGAAAGAAAAAGATGTTTGTTGTAAAACGGCAGAAAATGTTTACATATATCATATCTTTTTTTTTTTTTTTNAAAAAAAAAAAAAAAAAAAAAAAAAAAAAAAAAAAAAAAAAAAGGGGGGGTGTATAAATAAATAATTTAGAGAGAGGAAAATAATAAATAAATAAAAAAAAGGGGGGGCAATGGATTCAAACATCATAGTACACATAGTATGCATGGAGTATTAAGTATGAAATCGAATGGAGAACAAACTGAGAAGGATTTAAACTAACGTAGTACATATACATCCATACATATCTCCATACAACTAGACTACCATTTTCATACATATCTACATAAACACATTAAGAGAAGGAAAAAAAGAATAATAATAAATGAAAAATAAATAAATAAATAAATATAAAAAATCAAATTAAATTAAATTAAAAAAAAACAAAACAAAACAAAACAAAAAAACAGGGAAAATAGCAATTACTAAATATCATATCTTGAACTCATGCAGCTTCCTTTGGAATAAATCACAAATCTGTTGAATCTGATTCTCTTCTCTGTTCTTTTTAAGTCTTGTTTTTTCCTCATGGAGCTTCTTTGGAGTTTGGATTTAAGGAACAGTGTTCATACCTGAAAGCCACCGAGGGTGATTGTAAACGAGACGTCGATCGGAGGGTTGACGACGCCGGCGACAGACTTGACAAGAGACATGAAAAGAAGCGGGAACCAGACGATGCAGATGAGCAGCATCACGATCATCCCTCCCATCCCGTACTTCACCACCTTCTTCTTCTTCTGGCCTCGTGGCTGAGGATATCTCTGCAGAGAGACGAACAAAATGAGATGTAGATTATTTACCTGTCAGGTTTTTCTCTCGGGGTTTCTTTGAGCTGTGCTCTATCATACACCAAAGTAAAACATGCAAGATTTTTATTTGTTATTTGTAAATTTATTAAAAAGGGCTTCAAGTGGATTAGGAATATACAGATGAGACAAAAAAATGGATTGAGACAGATCTGCAAAAACTGAAATCTAAGCAAGTCATTCTGTCTTATTTTTAGTCAAATTTGCCTTACAATTCTTGATTTGAGCCACATTAACTAGACAAGGTCATAAAAATGTCTCATTTCAAGTTTTTTAAAGACAAAAATGAGTCATCAGTTGCTTGTAACAAGTAAAAAAATATCTGCCATTGGGATAAGATAAAAGATTCTTGTTTTAAGACATCTTTCTAATTTCAAGAAACTTCCCGGGTGAATTCGTCTTATCCCATTGGCAGATTTTTTTGACTTGTTACAAGCAATTTACACCTCATTTTTGTCTTAAAAAAACTGAAATAAGACATTTTTATGACCTGGTCTGGTGAATGTGGCTCAAATTAAGAACAATAAGACAATTTTTGCAACAAATAAGACAAAATGACTTGCTTAGATTTCTGTTTTTGCAGTGCACCTGCAGCTAGTTCTTTGGAAATAAAGGGAACCACAAAGTGTGACAGCGACCCCAAAACAATTTGTTGAGTCCAGGTCTGAACTGAAACCTCACATCTTCAACAACATCTTCATTTCAACAAATCACCAAAGTACATCTGAGCCTGAATTCAAGCATGACAGGCGCTGGCTCTCAGACCCATTCCTGTAAGATAAACACCTTCTCAGATTCTCTCCAGCATTTCAGGATGAAGATGTGAGCGTAGATGTCCTCCACACAGATCCAGCTGGACAGAGACAGCGAGGTATCCGTCCAAACCCAGTCCATCACGGCCCGCAGCTCTGTCAGGAACGGCACCAGGCGAAATCTGGGGGAAAAAAACAGACACAACCTGACTGTGGAGCTGAAATAGAAACGGTTTCTTTATCCTTTTATTCATCTCTTAGCCCAAGCTTTTGCTCAAAAACTTAGACTGTATTTACCTGTAAGAGGGGGTGGTACGCTTTCCTATACTTTAAAGATGGATATAAAGTAACTGTTGGATACAAAGATGAAACGTGTGTAGATTTTCAAACTTCTACATATTCAAATGTTGTAGAAATCCCTGAATCTGTCTGATGACCACTCTAAATGTAGACTTCCTGAAATTATGAGGTCATAAGGAACCGTCAACTGTTTAATGACACATTAGAGGGACAGGGCCTCAAACACCGAGGTCTGAGCCCAAACAACCTGAAACCAAAAAGAACCTGCAGGAGAGAATCAAAATCCAGATATTTATTATGGCAGCAACCTAAAACACTCAACGGGAAGAAATCACTCACTTACCCTTGAAACAGGAAGAGGTTCATGTAATTGTAGCTCTTTGTCAGGAAGTTTCCCAAAACACGCGTTGGATAACCGCAGCGGATCTGATAGGCAGACAGGGCGAAGTAGATGCACTTGACAAAATACCACATCTGAGCGACTTTGTTCTCGCTGAAACGTCTGTAAAGGAAACACACAGCGACAGTCGTAAATGTTGATTGTTTCACTGAAAATTCCCTCAACTAGTTTTCATTCGTGACCCCACTTTCTGGATGATTTCTTACTTTTCAGTGACTCCTGGCAGAATGAAGAACATCCAGAAGTGGATCCCAAAGAGCAGGATGACCTGAAAGATGACTTTTCCCACGACAGACTTCCTGAGGTAGAGGGCCCGGTCCACCACCATGGTCCCAAACTGGATCAGGACCATGACCAGGAAAGGTCCCGGGACCTGATCCTCGGAGAGAGACGACGTGATGTCTGCAGCCGAGTGTTTCTACGAGGGAAATGAAACACGGTGTTCCTCAGGGCTCAATGTCAGGACTCTTGTTATTTTATAATAAAGCTTCTTTAACCTGCGTCTGGGTCTTGTGTTATTATTTCCTTGAGTTTCAGCATTTTCTCATGTAAAGACTGATTTTCTGCTTGTTATGATGGTACTGTGTTATCTTTCATATACCTTCTTGACGTTTTCATATACCATTTTCTTCTTCACACGGGTTTCACCATTTCTTAAAATGTCTTAAAGCTTTTAAACTGTGGCTCTTAAAGTAAAAACAACAGAGTCTAGATCCAAAAGGAGGTCATAGTTTGCCACTGAATGCTTAGGACAGCCATTCTCAACCTTGGGGTCCTGAACCCAACATGATTTCTGGAGGTCGCCAAATCATTTCAGACAAATGTAACTTATTTTAAATCACAGAATTTCAGACTGGGAGATTTTTTTCCCTACTTCATTACTTAGCATCATGCGTGGATTGACAGGGTAAGATCAATAAATGACCCCAAAAACCCCTTAAAAATACAGAAAGACAAAATGTTTTGACTCATTTTTTCATGTTCGGCAACATAAATTTGAGAAAATGAAATATGGACAAATTTTCTACCCTCTGTAAATTGTTTGGTTTGAATCAGTGTCATGTGTAAAAAAGTGGTAATTGTGGTAAAAGTGGACACTGAAGCTGGCAGAAAAGGGACAGAAGGGCAGAAAAAAGCTAAATGGGAGCGTGATAGAGCATGGGCCAAAAGCTAAAACACTTGAATCATCTGTCAACTGTTGTTTTCTTTGGTCACAAAGAAAAATAAAGTTTGTGTAATTGGTTTACATTAACCGCCAATATTGTCGGTCTGTTTATCATGTTATAAAGTTATTGTGATGCTGTTATATGATTTTCAAGAAATCCAAAAGTGATTTGCCAAAATAATGAAAAAAATAACCAATAGAAAATCAGAAGTTATGAATTTAGACATTGTGTCATGAAAGAAAAGAAAAATAAATATCTGATGATCACTTGACTCAGTTGTTTTTCATGTCTCTGTTGATGAAATTAAAGCCAGAGTTTTATTGACAAATTATTATGAAGGGAGTAGAATAAGAACTCAAAGTACATTTTCCACTTGTTTTTTTCTGTATAACTGCTCCGCTTTTTTGTTTGCAGGGTCACCAGTGCATGTTAAATTGGGGGTCATGACTCAAAAAGGTTGAAAAACACTGACTTAGTACCACATGCCAATTGCTAAGTTACCTGTGCCAATCCCTGCAAATTAGGAGTAACTGAGTGACTGGCATGTGCCGCTGAGTGATGAATGGTACCATAAGCTGCTTTTAGATCTCTGTGTCACTGAAATAAAGAAACTTTTAAACCTACACCAAACGCCCAGAATCCAAAAACGATGATGATGAAGTCGACCGTGTCAGCCAGGAACATCAACACGTAGACGTCTGTGACCGCGCTGTACTCCGGATGGATCAGGTTATAGAAGAACTGCCTCATGGGAAGGTAGATCTCCATGAACCTGCGCAGAAGTCAAGAAAGAGCAAAGACACGAGTGAAAACATTTTAGGAGGTTTGTTACGCCCATAGACTGTATAATGAGTGGACGTAACGACGTTCGGCTCATTCTGAAGCCTCCAGCAGATGCCCCGCCCCCTGGTGTCTGGCTGCAGTATAGGTCATAAGCCCCGCCCCCTGGTGTCTGGCTGCAGTATAGGTCATAAGCCCCGCCCCCTGGTGTCTGGCTGCAGTATAGGTCATAAGCCCCGCCTCCCCATGTATTCCAGATATGAGCTGGGAAAACTTTTAAAAATTATGATACCTCGTAGGAACGTTTCTCTCATCTTTACGCTAAAGTGGTATGATGATGTCATCTGGCTGCATGGTGTTCAGGTGTTTTTTTTTCTGAGAAGTTAGTTTCTCATTAGTTATTGGACGTTAAAAACCGCGATATAAGTTTTGTTTTCCGATAGTTGACAGCTGCCGTTCGTGAGTAGTTTTTATCAGGGATATAAGAAACTTCGGGAAAGAGCCAAAAGGAGACTAAACCTTCTGAAGAAGAAGAAATAAATATTTTATTTCTCTTTTTTACTTGGCTCCACCGGAAATTCTCTACTGCGCAGACTCTGGCTGCACAATGGCGGCTAGAGAAACGGGGTTTTTGGCTTCAAAAACGTAGAACGGTGACAGGCGGAAGCACGCTGTCCATTCTATATACAGTCATTTGTTACGCCGCATTATGTAAGAACGCCGCATTATGTAATAATGTAATAAATTTTGACTTTATTTTGTAATAACGGCGCATTTTGGAATAAAATTCTTGAACGCAATGTGCAATAAATTTTCCCGCACCATCTTACAAATTGCATCGGTTTTTACAAAATGCAGGTGTTTCACTTTTTTTCCTAGAAAATGTAAGAATTTAGTGCATTATGTAATAAACCACCAAAACTGATGTCTTAATTAGAAAAAAACAAAAACTTACCTTCGGAATTACATGGACTATCAGCGTACCAGCATGAATTGTAAACATGAATTAATTTTAAAAAGTAGCAAAGATCATTCATTGGTCAAATATAAGAGATTGTTTCTGGGAGCTCACAGAGACAAAAACTGCTCTAAAACCTTTTTTAAATGAATTCATGTTTACGATTCATGCTGGTATGCTGATACTCAATGTAATTCTGAAGGTAAGTTGATTTTTTTTTCTAATTAAGACATCAGTTTTGGTAGTTTATTACATAATGCACTACATATTTACATATTCTGGGAAAAAAAGTGCAACACCTGCAGTTTGTAATAACCGATGCAATATGTAAGAAATTATTACATGATGCGGGAAAATTTATTACATATTGCGTTCAAGAATTTCATGACGAAATAAAGTGAAAATGGATTATATCATTACATAATGCGGCGTAACAAGGTTCCTTCTCTTGCTGGTCAAAAGTTTGAGAGCAGCGCAGTTTTACCACATTTTTATTAAAATGATGCTCATCGAAAGCACCACACCACACTAACGTCAGGGGGTGTGAGTGTGTGTGAGTGTGTGTGATACTAATCCTAAACAGGAACACTACAATTAAAGCTCTAAATTTAGACCTTGGGGACGTTTTAGATGTTGCGTCACTGATATGATTCCTGTGTTTATTTGTCAACAACACCCTCGAGTAAGCACAGTGAGCAGGAAGGAGACAAAATGAGACACTTCAGTGAACCCTGAGTGCTTCATCGTACCGTTTCAAGATGAAAGCTTTCCCTTTGAAGAACTGCTCCCTCAGCTTCTCCATGATCATCTGTTTGCGCGTCTTCTGGTGGACGCTGGCCACGCTGCCCTCCTTACGGCTGCTGTTGTGGGACGCCGTACTTCCTGTGGGAGCAGTTTACATTTCTGGGTGTAAATAAATCGTGACTGAGCACCGAGTCGGAGACTAAGCTTCAGTTTCACAAGCACAGAGACCTGAGCCTGGGGTCAAGGCTGGAGACAAGACAAATGATGCCTTATTTTATGACTTATAATATAATATAATATACACTGCCTGGCCAAAAAAACAGTCACCACCTGGATTTGACAAAGCAAAGAGGTACGAGCCTCAGAGAAATTATGAGAAAGACACATCCTGTGGTCGTAGAAAAGATGTTTGTCTGTTTAAGAAGGGTCAGATTATTGGCATCAAGAAGAGAAAACACCTAGATCAGTGGTTCCCAACCTTTTTCAATTCAGGGCCCACTTTTAAGTCTCAAAAATGTTTCGCGGCCCACCTCTGACCATATAATTATTGGGGCTGTATAGCGCCTTGTTAGCGCTTGATTTGTAACAAAGACCCGAAATGTAAGAAAAAAAAATGTAATAAAACCCGAAATGTGATAACTGGTCAATGATGTAACAGATGCTGAGCCCAGAAGGTGATAGTCATTTTACCACAATATAACAACTTGTTAAATGTTGGGTCAGTGATTATAGTCTTGGGATATACAACATTTGTTTAATCAAATTTCAGGGCTTTGTTAAATTTGGGGTCATGTTACATGTTGGGTTTTAACTTGCCCTCTTCAAGGACTTTTCTTATATACAAACGTTTGAACATGTTGAATATCCTTACAAATGTAACCAAGTTTTAATATTTAAAAATTATTCAGTACATTTGTATCTTTATATAATTACCCTTCATTAAAACTCAGACTATTTTGAAAATGATTTGGTGGACCACTTGCAATATCTCCGCAGCCCACCAGGGGGCCACGGACCACAGGTTGGGAATCACTGATCTAAGGAGATTGATGCAGAAACGAAGAACTATCCATCACAATATTATGATGTTTGGCCAATTCAAATCAAAGAAAAACAACAGTAGAACTCAGGGCTATGTTTAATAGTGAAAGTAAGAGCATTTCCACACGCACAATGCAAAGGGAACTCAAGGAATTGGGACTGAACAGCTGTGTAGCTTTAAGAAAACCACTAATCAGTGAGGCTAACCAGAAAAAAAGGCTTCAGTTTGTTAGGGAGCATAAAGATTGGACTCTGGAGGAATAGAAGAAGGTCATGTGGTCTGATGAGTCCAGATTTACCCTGTTCCAGAGTGATGGGCGCATCAGGGTAAGAAGAGAGGCAGGTGAAGTGATGCACCCATCATGCCTTGTGCCTACTGTACAAGCCTGTGGGGGCAGTGCTATGATCTGGGGTTGCTGCAGTTGCTCAGGTTCAGCAACATTACGTTCCAGGTTATTCCATCAATGGATTTTTTTCTTCTCTAACGGCACGGGCATATTTCTAGATGACAATACCAGGATTCTTGGGGCTCAAATTGTGAACGAGTGGTTCAGGGAGCACGAGACATCATTTTCACAAATGGATTAATCTCCACAGAGTCCAGACCTTAACCCCATTGAGAATCTTTGGGATGTTCTGGAGAAGGTTTTGTGCAGTGGTCAGACTAAGATCTTGATGAAAAATTAATGCAACACTGGATGGAAATAAATCTTGTGATATTGCAGAAACTTATTGAAACAATGCCACAGTGATTGTGTGCTGTAATCAAAGCTAAAGATGGTCTAAATAAATATGAGTGTGTGACCTTTTTTTGGTGGCAACACTTTTTTGGCCAGACTGTGTATTATTCTGAGAAATAAAACACTGAAGGAAAGAAAAGAGGCTTCCTTCACCTCTCTTGGACCTCGCAGAAGAGCGTAGGGATCGGTGAGAAATGTGCGAGCCTCCGCTGGAGCTCTTGCGGCGCTGAAACGTCTGCTGCGTCGGGTAATGAACCTGAACCTGTCCTGAATGTCCTGAATGTCCCGAGTGTCCCGAATCGATGGACGTCCCAAACGTCATCGATCTCAGCGTGTGAGTGGAGCTTCTGCTCTCATTGAACAGCGAGGACGCGGGTTCGGATCCCTTCTCGCTCCCTTCCTTCTCCTTCCCTTCGTCCTCTGATTCACTCTGACGTGACGGCGCTCTCCTGGTTTTTGGGTCGTCTTCGTCCCAGAGACCGTGACACTGGAAACAGGGAAAGAGAAAACATCAGTGAATACACCTTTCTTTTTTTGAAGTCTTCTGTGGAAAGCATGAATGCTTTCAGATTTCAATTTTTTGCTGTGAATGCAAACAGTCAAAGCAGGTGTTTGTCTAATCAAGGTTTGAAAAGCTTTATTTGTTGGGTAAATCTCAGACTGACACTGTACAGTTCTGTTTTTACCTTGAGGATGGATCTGTGGAAGAAGAGAGCCAGTAACTGGACCAGGTCATAGTGGACGTATCCAGGTTTCTTCTCAACACCAATGAGGTTTGGAGGGTAGTACGGTTTGCTTTTGTACGCTTTGTGATGGAAGGGGAAGAAGCCAAACTGGAAAAAGTACTTGATGACAATGGTGACCTAGAGAGAGAATACAGGAAACACAACTATAAAGTTCATTTTCCAATCAAATATGTCAAACTAGACCTGTGCTTGAGGTATGAAGGAGGATTGGGGTTAGTGAAAACAACATCAAGAATACTAACCAAACCTTCTACTTCTATTTCAGTTAATGCACGATTAACAGGCAATTAGATGCTGCTTTGCTGTAGTTTTGATCAAACATAACTAGCAGACGAATCAGTAGAGAGAAACGTACAAGAAGGGAGGGAACAAAATAACTCATAGTGCATTTTTTCAGTTTTTTTCTGCTGCAAAAATCTGCTTTTTTTGAGTTTGTGTGTGTGTAATATCTGGTGTTTCTGTAGTCAGCCTCTAGTGGACACTCACAGAACTGCAGTTCCTAAAACTTCTGCCCAGACTTAATACATTCAGACCTGAGGTTTCTGCTTGGTTGCCTCTGATTGAAAACTGGTGTCATAACCATTTTCGAGAACATCAACTCCATCTCCCACGTCTGTACCTCAGTGTATACGATGGCGGTCATCCAGTAGCGTTTGCTCGGCCGTGGCACGGACAGCATGGCCCACAGGAAGATGGTGATGGGAAGGACCAGAGTGGCGCAGGAGGCCGACACCATGTGGTTGATGATGATGACCAGGTAACAAACCATCTCTGAGTGCGCCACCAGCATGTTGTAGAGGGCGTAGACCAGCTGCAGGATCAGAGGCTGTTTCTGGTAGAATTTATCTGACTCCTCCAGATCCTCGTCGTAGAACATCCTGGGAGACGAAAACAGACATGTTGATGAGTTTTTATGCAAAAATATTAAAGGCATATAAATTAAATGTTTTCATAATCTCGTGAGTTCAACAAAGGAAGTTTCCCTGACATCACACAGAGACAAAATATCCTGACCTGGAGCACAAACACACATCAAATACTGAGGAGTTTTTCCGTTTCCAGACTCACTTGTTGAGCAGCAGTTCGCTGGCTGTCAGCTCAGTGGTCATTGAAGGCATCACCAGGTCAGACCTGCTGTCAGAGCGGCTGTCAGAGGTCATCACCATCCTCCTCCTCCGGATGTCCATGTCGCTCTCGTCGTCGCTGACCTCCAGGCGGTCGAAGCTGACGGCTTTGCTGTAGCTGGGAGGAACGTCGGCGTCTGAGGTTTTGGAGGCGTCGGTGTCAGGGGTGTAGAGCAGTCCACCTCGCCCCTCTGTGGACATGAAGTCCTGCTGCCCTCCGCCATCCTCGCTCTCAGTGATGAAGTCTTTCTCCAGGCCGGAGGGGGCGGAGTCCACCTCCTCCGGCCTGAGGGAGGGGCCCTCATCAGGACCGAACGACTCCCAGAGAGCTGCTCCTCTTTCTTTGCTCTCTTCTTCAGTCAGTGCCTCTCCTCCTTCCTCACCCTGGAGTTCTTCACGACCTTCGTCCTCCTCACCCTCCACTCTCTCCCTCCTCTCACCCTCCTCTCTTTCCTCCTCTGTTTCGCTCCGCCTGGGTTCCCCGTCGCTCCAGGGCCCGCCTTCGGCCTCCTCGCTCTCATCCAGCTGCTGGGACTCCCAGGGAACCTGCTGCCTGTCTTCGCCCTGATCCTGCTCGTCCTCCACTTCTTCGATGGTGTCTGTGGTTCCCTGTCTGGAGTAGAGCATGACGCACTGAGTCGCTTCACTGCAGGAAACAAAAACAGCCAGCGTGTATCAAAGTCAGCCTGAGAAAAAGGCAAATCTGACATAACGGCATTCACAACAGTCCTCAACACGCAGCTCACGGGTTCAGGAGGAATTTTTAGAACTCTTTTAGTTTTTTGCTCAGAATTCTGATATTCAAGGGGCTGTGAGGACTTTCTAAGTGATCTTGAAAAAGTCTACTTTGCTTAAAAAAGGTCATTTCCAAATACTATTTCTCAGCTTCCAGTTGGGTCGAACTGGACTGGATTGATTTGCGGCAAGTCAAAGTCTCTATGAAAACACCACATCAACTGACAAAGTTTAGCAGTGAGAAGAAAAATCTGTTTGTCTCCGCTGAAAATGATTTCTGTAATTTATTTAGTACTAACAGAGGACACTAGAGCTGGACTGTCTGACAGAAAAAGGGACAGAAGGGCAGAAAAAAGCTAAATGGGAGAGTGATAGAGCACAGGCCAAAAACAGGAGCTAAAGGCTAAAACCATAGACGGTATAATCAGTGGACATAACGACATTCGGCTCAAACTGAAGCCTCCAGCAGATGCCCCGCCCCCTGGTGTCTGGCTGCAGTATAGGTCATAAGCCCCGCCTCCCCATGTATTCCAGATATGAGCCGGGAAAACTTTAAAAAATTACGATACTTGGTAGAAACGTTTCTCTCATCCTTACGCTAAGGTGGTATGACGGTGTAATTCGGCTGCATTGTGTTCAGAAGTTAATTTCTCATTAGTTATTGGACTTTAAAAAACGTGTTATAAGCTTCATTTTACGATAGTTGACAGCTGCCGTTCATGAGTAGTTTTTATCGGGGATATAAGAAACTTCAGGAAAGAGCCAAAAGGAGACTAAACCTTCTAAAGAAGAAGAAATAAATATTTTTATTTCTCTATTTTTCTTGGCTCCACCGGAAATTCTCGACTGCGCAAACTCTGGCTGCACAATGGCGGCTCGAGTAACAGGGTTTTTTGGCTTCAAAATCGTAGAACGATGACAGGCGGAGCCACGCTGTCCATTCTATATACAGTCTATGGCTAAAACACTTGCTAAGCTGCTTGTTATAATGTTCATTCCAATCCACATGCAGGGCTTATACTGCAGCGGTCTGTTCAAACAATCAATATCTATCAATATATCAAAGAAATTTGATATAATAGATATATAACTAAGAGCCAGGTTACGTTTGCTCTGCCTGGTGAGGTTGTAGTTGGTAGATGAGCACTGGTAGGACATAACTAGGATTCACTAACTTTACAGACATGTCTCAGAGCACCGGGCTTTGAGTAACGTTAAATATAGCAGGCTACTAAACTGGGGTACAAACTGAGTTCCAAAAGATTTCTTGTTGTTAGGTTTCAAACAGCAGCTCTACAAAAATAAAAATATCTATATTAAATTATAGCTTTGTATCCAGTAAAAGTTGTCATGACAAAACAAACACACACATTTGTAAGAGTCGCATTCTCGCAAAAGTGGGGAGCAAGTGCTCATGGGAAGTGGAGTCTTTATTGCTCACGCTGACGCTTGCTTTTCAAGAAAGTCCAAACACTTCCTTTAAACAGGCAATTTTTAGTTAAGATTCTACAACCTAAGTCAGGATCCTGTTCTTTTGTGTTCCCAGAATTGGGAATTATGACAAAAAAGGTCAAAATTCTGACTTTAATGTCAGCAGTGACTTTTTTTCCTCTGAATTTTGAGATAAAAGTCAGAAAGAAAAGAAAAAAAGCTGAATTTGTACTTTATCCAGTGAATACCAACCTTTTAACCTTTGTCAGATTTTTGACAGTTCAGTTATCACTCTTCAGTTAAATCAAACCTCTGAGAAAAAGTCCGAATCCTGAAATAATTATCAGAGCTGTTTTTCTCTTATGAAAAATGGCATCTACTCAGATTTCCTGAAATCACAAGCAAAACCGTTCAATGTTAGAAATGTGAGAGGATTAGATACGCTCTGGTTTGATCTCAGATATGATTTCATGAAGATGAAGAACAACAGTTATTGTGATAATGATTATGGTGTTGAGAAAAGCCATGACAGGGATTGTATAAATAGATCTTAATCCTAAAGTTCCAGATTTAGAAACACGTATTGTAATGATCTTATTCAGCTTATAGCAGCGTTAGTGAGTGTCTCATTTTGGGATTTTACCACAGTTTGTAACACAAGGCCTCTAATCTAAAAACCCTTCAAACAAACCAATAGTTTCCTTTGCTTGTAAAAGAAGCTAAAACAGGGATTTATATTTGTTTATAACCGTTTTCCTATGCATGTAAACTCAGATCAGAGTGAACACGAGATGCTGGGACCGAGCACCTGGACACGAAGCTGCTGCAGCTGTCCATGGATGAATTGGACATGTCCAGGCCGTACATCTTTCTCAGTTTGGGCCTGGCCCGCTCGCTGGTTTTAGGAATGCACTCCGGCATCCCGTCCAGGTCTTCCAGCGTGGATTGGCGAGAAAGGAGTGTGGTTGCCTCAGTCAAAGCGCTGAGAGGTGACGAGAGTGAGGGATGGGAATGAGAAGGATGAGATGGAGTCTATGTTAGGTTACACAGACAACATGGAGTAAATAAAGTTTTTAAACACACAGAAATTAAAACAAACGAGCCAAGAATGGGGTGGAATGTGTCTGTATGATGACGCAGCATAAACATGATCTTCGTACCTGGAAATGCTGTCCCTGGAGGCTGTGGAGTCCTGGCTCTCCATACGGTACCCCCCTCTCCTCCTCCTGACTCTGGAGGATCCAGACGCCGACTCGTCCTCACTCAGGATGTCCATGCTGGCCTGTCTGGACATGTTCAGCCTCATGGCCTTCTGGTAGTAGACGTGGATGCTCTCTCTGGACGGCACGTTTCCCTGATTGGAGAGTTGTTGTTAGGTCGAGACTCTAAACTCGAGATCCAGTCATCACATCGTCTGCATTCTCACCTTTTTGACCTCTCTGGTCAGCATGCAGCGCTCGATACGCAGCACGGTGGAGATGTCGATGTACTCCCTGCACATGTCGTTCATCCATTTGGTGAAGCTTTCCACCGTCGTCTGGAAGAGCACCCAGGTGAACTTGATGATGTTGAAGACTCGTTTTATGATGTTATCTGAAGCAGAACAGCAACAAAAGCATTAGCTGTAGTTAAATGTTTCAGGAAAACCTAAAATCTTGGCGATTTGTGACTCTTATTATCAGTAAAAATCAGATTCTTGAGTTAAAACTTAACTTGGCACAACCACAAACTGTTCTTATGATGTTTTAATCCACCGGAGAAAAAAAAAAAAAATCCAACATTAACGGTTTAAAATAGACATGGCTCTGTAGTGGAATGTACTGCATTCAAACCAGACATGACTCCATAGTGTAAGTCACCACATTGAAAAACAGACATGACTCTGTAGTGGAATGTACTGCATTGATAAACAAATGTTACTCTGTAGTGTAAGTCATTGCATTGAAAAACAGACATGACTCTGTAGTGGAAGTCACCGCATCGAAAAACAGACATGACTCTGTAGTGGAAGTTACTGCATTACAAACAGACATGACTCCATAGTGGAAGTCACTGCATTGATTAACAGATGTTACTCTGTAGTGGAAGTCACCGCATTGAAAAACAGATATGACTCTTTAGTGGAAGTCACTGCATTACAAACAGACATGACTTTGTAGAGGAAGTCACCGCATTGAAAGACAGACATGACTCCATAGTGGAAGTCACCTCATTGAATAAAAGGCATGACTCTGTAGTGGAAGTCACCGCATTGAAAAACGGACACGACTCTGTCGTGGAAGTCACCGCATCGAAAAACAGACATGACTTTGTAGTGGAATGTACTGCATTGAAAAATAGACATGACTCTGTAGTGGAAGTCACCGCATTGAAAAACAGTCATGACTCTGTAGTGGAAGTCACCTCACTGAAAAATAGACATGACTCAGTGGTAGAAGTCACCGCATTGATAAATAGATGTGACTGTCGTGGAAGTCACTGCATTAAAAACTGTCGTGTGAGTCTCTGCATTAAAAACAGACAATACTCTGAAGTGGAAGTCACCACATCTGCTCAACATCTGCTAAAAACCTGTGTTATGAACAAAGTTCTTCACTTTGTTCATAACGCAGGTTAAAGCTGGGCTAGTGGTTCTAAAAACAAGGGTTGTGACTTCCTTGGGGACTGGGAAACACCTATAAAAGGGTCAAAAAATGTCTTTGAAAATCAAAAACTATTCACTATCTCTTATTTCATCCATTATTGTTCCAATAAAAAGAAAAATAATACATTGTTTGACATTATTTACATTGGTGACTGAACCAGGGCAGTTTCAGTGGTGGTGGATTGATTTATACTTTCAAATACATACTCCAGTTTTCTACCGATTAGCTACATTAAGTTATTATTGTTTGCTTTATTTGTTTTTGGATCGGCTTATTAGTGCATTCTGGTATCGCTATTGAAGGAGTCATGGACTGAAAAGTTTAGGAATACCTGCTCTGAAAAAAAATCAAAATTCATGAACTTCTTTTTGGAAATCATGGACACTACATTTTCGGCTCAAAGGAGGAAAAGGACAAAGACTCTTTTTTTATTGTGGCAAAATTCTTTGAGACAGGAGGTGTTTATTTTTAAGATAACTTAGAATAATAAAATCCTAAAATTCAGTGATTTCAGCCCCTTTTAATGACAGACAAAGGAATAAAGTCGACTGATGCTTCAGATTCTACAACCAAGAAAGTAACACAGAGAAACACCACAGCATAAAACCATGAGGATATTTCTCCTGAACTGACCTGGGCTGCCAGATTTCTTGCCCTCCTCGCTTTTCTCTCCCCCATCAGAGAGCTCCCCCAGGTCCACGGTCACATGACCTGCTGAGGAAACGTGAAGACACCTCGTTACGTTTAATGCTCAACTTCCTCTCCTGTATCTTTTTTTTTCTCCTGTAGGATTTTCTCACCATCTTTCTTGCTCTTTCTGTGTCGAACTCCCTTGGTGTATTTTTTCCAGAACTTGCGTTTCTCTTTGCCTCGAGCTCTCAGCGCAGCTTTGGGGTCCGTGATCCAGGCGTGGTAGAGAAACTGGAGAGCAGGGAATGAAGGGGTGAGTACGAAACAGAGGGGGAGGATTCTCGCTTGTGAATCATGCAACAGTGGGGCTGGGCGATTAGGCTGAAAAATGTATCACAGTGTAAGTGTTTCACACCAATATTAATCGATACTGACAAGTTTTCTTAATCTTTTTAACAGTAGTCAGGAGAAAAAAGACTGAATTTAGATCACTTTATTTTGGAACTATTCGTAGTAATCGTACTATGTGAAGAGGCTGCTCACGTCAATGTTAATCATCCCCCGGATTAGCAATAAACTACACAACAATAATGGTGGGATAAATAAAAACTTAAACAATCAACATTTATTCATCTATTCCAACTAATGCTACACGGTTTGGCAAAATTATGAATCCATAAAAAATTGAATATAAATTCTGTTTATTGAGTGTGGGCTCATATCATTAAGCCGGCTTACTTTCACCTCTGATCATGATATATGGGTCAATGACAAAAAGAGGGTCTAAAAACGTATTTTTAAAAAGTTCTTTGAAAATGGATAAAAACATATTTCTGAGTATAGGATTATGTTTTTTTTTAACAGATTTCAGTAGTTGACCAACATTTCAAAGTTCTTAGGTTCATTATTTTTTCTTTTTTTTAATTTGAGCACCCAAAAATGTCAGGTGGCGCAACCAAATATATGAAAATATATTTATATGTTCCTGTTATTTTTTCTGTGTGAAATTATTGGCAAGTATCTCTCAGGTGTCTGTAGTGACTCATACATTTTCATTTTGTGTGTTTTATTTCTTTTATTTAAAAAAAACCTTTTTTATCAGTATTTCAGAGAAATCTACAAACTTTTCCACTTGGTCACAAATGTCATTTGGGCTCCTCTGGCTGATGCAGTTTCCTGTTTCCTGTTTTATTCTCTTCACTTTAAAATAAAAGTCTAATGTTACGGTTGCACCACCCTGACATTTGACAAGGTGAAAATTACGGGACAAAAGTTTTTACAATTTCTCAACAGCTTTAAAATTCTTTTCATTTGCAAAGAATGTTTTATTTAAAAAGGTTCAAGCATAAAATAATGCCACTGTATTTTTAATTTCCATTTACAATAACTGACATTCAATTTTTAGAGTTTAATTACTGTGGATACTTGTCAGGACGGTTGCACCACCTGACATTTTGGGGGTTTGAGGAACCAAAACACAAAAAAACATGTTATACTTTAATAGTTTAAAGATGTGTTCAAATAACACAGGTTTCATAGAATAAAGAAATACATGTGATGAAATACTCAATTCATGATGGAAGGAAATATTGCACTCGGACACAAAAAAGGGACGTCACGTCATTGACCCATACATTATTATCATTTCATGGCCCAGCCATATCAAACATCAAGCAAAATAGAGGAAAGAGTTTGAAATTATGTGTACAGTTAAAACACCAAGACAAAACAGGAAACACTTCAATCAAACCAACACCCTTTCAGAATAAAGCACCATGCAACCAGTTCAGCTCAGGATCAGACATGCAAAAGTTCAAGTTTTCTCTGTTCCAGTTAGTGTTTGATGCCTGGAGCAGAAACCAAACAAGAGCTGGAAGAGGCAGCGCTGTGTTAGCTGTGTTAGCTGTGTTAGCTGGTGGTGAGTACCTTTCCTGCCTTCATCACATACTGCAGGATAGTTTTAGGCAGCTTAATGATAGACTTGGGCAAAGCCAGAACAGCAGAGACAAACTTCCCGATAGCTCGCTACAGAGAGACAACAGAGGCAGAGGTTAGTGTGTAAATTAGTTCATCAGTGGATTATTACAGATGTTTAAACACTGCAGGTGTTAACTTTGTTAGAAAACACTGGAAAAAAAGAGGATATTCATGAGTGTTAGTGGTTATTACTGTTAGTTTTTAATGCACCTTAAAAACAGAGATAGCATGAACAAGAAATAAAGCACCTGGAAAAAAATACATAACATTATAACAACCTGACAGTTTTAATTTAATACAATTCCATGGAGATAAACATGAACTTATGTCAGTCAGAGGGAAAGTGTCAGCCTACGATTGGTGTTCAAATAAATTTTTCATTCATCCCAAAAATGTTAAAGAGGGGATATGTTGGTTTAAAGAGGGACTACCTCATTTAAAGAGGGGCTATCCTGGTTTAAAGAAGGGCTATGTTGGTTTAAAGAGGGGCTACCTCGTTTAAAGAGGGGCTATGTTGGTTTAAAGAGGGGCTATCCTGGTTAAAAGAGGGGCTACCTCGTTTAAAGAGGGGCTATGTTGGTTTAAAGAGGGGCTATCCTGGTTTAAAGAAGGGCTATGTTGGTTTAAAGAGGGGCTACCTCGTTTAAAGAGGGGCTATGTTGGTTTAAAGAGGGGCTATCCTGGTTTAAAGAGGGACTATCCCAGTTTAATGAGGGGCTATCCTGGTTTAAAGAGGGCTATTCCAGTTTAAAGAGGGGCTATCCTGGTTTAAAGAGGAGCTATCCCAGTTTAAAGAGAGGCTATCCTGGTTTAAAGAGGGGCTATGTTGGTTTAAAGAGGAGCTATCTTGGTATACAGAGGGGCTTTCCTGTTTGAAAGAGGAGCTATCACAGTTTAAAGAGGTCCTATCCCGGTTTAAAGAGGGGCTATCCCGTCTAAAAAGTAGCTATCCCGGTTTAAAGAGAGGCTATCCTGGTTTAAAGGGGCAACCTGGTTTAAAGAGGATCTATCCTGGTTTTAAGAGGGGCTATGTTAGTTATAAGAGGGGCTATCCTGGTTTAAAGAGGAGCTATCTTGGTATAAAGAGGGGCTATCCTGTTTGAAAGAGGGGCTATCCCATTTACAGGGAAGCTATCCTGTTTAAAGAGGGGCTATCCAGCTTAAAGAGGAGCTATCACAGTTTAAAGAGGTCCTATCCCGGTTTAAAGAGGGGCCATCCCGTCTAAAGAGTAGCTATCCCGGATTAAAGAGGGGCTATCCTGATTTAAAGGGGCAACCTGGTTTAAAGAGGAGCTGTGTTAGTTTAAAAAGGGGCTATTCTGGTTTAAAGAGGGGCTATCTTGGTTTAAAGAGGAGCTTATTAATTTGTTTTCACAGTGTTTTTATTTCGACATTATTTATTGTAATTTGATTTATTCAATAATTGAAGTATTAGCCTGTAAATATCTGGAGTCACCTGGAACGCTGATTTCTTTGGCGGCTCCTCGTCCTTTTTCTCCTCCTCCTCCTCGGCTTCCTCCTCGCTGTCAGTCTCAAACAAGTAATAGTCTCCACTTCTAACCACTGAGGGGCAGAGAGACGAGTTACACTCAGTCAAACACAGACACATGAGCGCGAGACTCACACCACTTACCGTTAAAACTCTACGTAACTACACCTCAATCATCTCACTGAGCTCACAGTTTAAAGACATCAGAGAAACAACAGGATGAAACAGAGGTATGCAGGAAAAACATCAGGAACTAACGGCTGATTTATCTGCGAGCACAAAGCACAATGAAGAGCGACTCTCACTCCTGGAGTCGTCTTTAAACTTTGACAGAGCCAGCGACTCCTGTCTGTGTTAGTTAAGAGTTAAAGCAATGGGATAGACGAGGCTGACTTATGTCCTTGAACAGAACCGCAGTGGGCGGGGAGTGAGGGAGGATGCTGGGGGATGGAGATGGAGATGAAACATCCAATGACGGAGAAGAAATAATTTGAAAATGTCACATGAAAGGAGAATAAGATGAGACATGAGTTCAGACCAAACAGGAAGCTCAGCATTATTTAGTTTTCTGTTTTTGGTCAGATAGTCGTCGCTGTTTGGTGATCATGTCTGCGAGCAAAGAATGAACGAGCTCTTCTGTTTCTTTATTCCAGCGCTGAGAATAAAGACGAGTCGACTTCATGTCTTTGCGTGAAAGTGTTTCACAAAAGAGCGATTCTCTACTGTGGACTCTGAGAGCAGAGGTGGTGTTTACGACAAACCTCCAGCCGTTAGTCTTTTTCTCTGCCGTCTCACCGTGTCTATTTAAGGACACCCTGCTCTGCGCGCCGATACTGACACGCGTTTATAGATCATCTTGAGACTGAAAAGCCTCTCCACTCTCACAGGAGCTGCAGGTTACCAGGGCCAGCCTTAAATAGAGACAGAAAAGGACTAAAGTCTGGGTGGCTACAGTGGTGCCTTCAGAGCCCAGGGGCAGTATGGGAATCCTCAGCGTTCTGGTCAAGGACACAAGGGCCAATCAAAGTGGAGGAAGAGAAAAAAGGGAGTTTGGGGGGGTCAACCTACTGGAAGCATGGTCAACCCACGGCCTCCACCACTGCTTTTTTTTGGTCNTTCACAAATACAGCAACATTTGATAAGAAAACTCTGCAAACTTGAAGGCACAATGCTTCTAACTCAAACACTTTAGAAAACACATCATGAAAACATACTTTTATAACTCAAACTCATTCTTTTAGCTGATGTGTGACTTATATGGCATCTTTTCTAAAACCCCTTTTCCACCAAGACGGCTCCAGTGCTGGTTCAGAGCCTGATCTGGTCGCAGTTCTTTGGGTTTCAACTGGAAAAAAATGACCCAAAATCAGAACAAAACACGGACTGTGAGGACTTTCTTGAAAGTCAAACATCTAGATATATTCCTGATCTTAATTCCCAATTTAGAATGAGATTCACATCACTTAGGATGGGGGTCGATCGATATCATATGTCAAATACTACATCACATTTCTGCCTCTCAGACCCATGAAACTTCATTTTTTAAAACTTTAATTCATAAGCCACATTCAGAGACACTTCCCACGTCATCTTTTGGTGATGTCATAACTTTACACCAATTTCGGAAACAAAAAAATGTGTAGTTACGACCAATGTCACTTATATCTAAAAACTAGTAGCTAACTAATAAAACTAAAAACATAACTTCCTGTACAAAGACCAAGTTTAGTTTTCATACTTAATAGGTCTCACTGATCCTAAAAAGTAAGGAGAGATAAAAAATGCACACCAGATAAAAGCTCAGGTCTTAAGAAGTTTAAGAGAAAACATTTTGGTCTGAAGTTGAAAAAATACAGTTGTGCTCAAAAGTTTACATACCCAAGCAAAATTTATATATTTTTTTTTTAACTTTTCTGTCACTCATGGTTAGTGGTTGGGTGAAGACATTTACAAAAAAAATGAGTTTACTACTTTTAAATCATAATGACAACAGAAACTTCCAGAATGACCCTAATCAAAAGTTTCCATCCCCCAGTTCTTAAGTCTTTCGTGCTCGTTGTGGATGAGGGTCTTTATTTTCTCAGATGGTAAAACTGACCATTCTTCTTGGCAAAAAGCCTCCAGTTCCTGTAAATTCTTGCTCTGTCTTGCATGAACTGCAGGTTTGAGATCTCCCCAGAGTGGCTCAATGATATTGAGGTCAGGAGACTGAGATGGCCACTCCAGAACCTCCACTTTATTCTGCTGTAGCCAATGGCAGGTCCACTTGTCCTTGTGTTTTGGATCATTGTCATGTGTGAACGTCCAAGTACGTCTCATGTGCAGCTTCTGGGCTGATGAGTGTAAATTTTCCTCCAGTATTTTCTGATAACATGCTGCATTCATCCTTCATTCATCAGTTTGGACCAAGTTTCCTGAGCCTTTGTAGCTCACACATCCCCAAAACATCAGCGATCCACCTCCGTGTTTCACAGTAGGAATGGTGGACCTTTCATCATAGGCCTTGTTGACTCCTCTCCAAATGGAAAAATGTTTGTTGTGGAGAAAAAGTTCAGTTTTGGTCTCATCACTCCAAATGATCCACTTTGTGTAGAAATGGCTTCCTTCTGTTCACTCGACCATGCAGCCCATTTTTTCTCAAGTGCCTCTTATTTTCGTAAATGTCTTCACTCAACCNTCATGTGTGAACGTCCAAGTACGTCTCATGTGCAGCTTGACCCGACTACTCACATTTAAAAGGAGGTCATAAAAGACTATTGTACGACGTAAGTAGGAAGTAAGTAGTCAAACCTGGTTCAAAGGACTCGGAAACATCGAGTGTGTAGGGGTTTTGTAGTCGCTAGGTGGAGGCACAAAGTGTCATCCTTACCACCTGGAAAGATCATAGGCCTTGTTGACTCCTCTCCAAATGGAAAAATGTTTGTTGTGGAGAAAAAGTTCAGTTTTGGTCTCATCACTCCAAATGATCCACTTTGTGTAGAAATGGCTTCCTTCTGTTCACTCGACCATGCAGCCCATTTTTTCTCAAGTGCCTCTTATTTTCGTAAATGTCTTCACTCAACCGCTAACCATGAGTGACAGAAAGGTTTTTGTGATATCATTCATATTCTCTGAGAAAACATCAAAAACTCATGTGTGTAAACTTTTGAGCACAACTGTACGCGGTGAATATAAGATCCCATTTTCACGTGTGTTTGAGTTTATGGAGACCTTGATTATGGAAAAACAAGTTGTTTCTTGATTTTTCTGAAGCAGCACCAGCGTCACTCAGGTGGAAAAGGGGTTTAACAGAGTGAGACCCCGGCGGCCTTCGTCCTACCATCATCATCATCCTCCTCCGGCTGGACGAGGGTCTGTCCTTCTCCAGACTCCTGTGCTATGCTCAGCATCTTCTCCTTGCCCCTCTTAAACTTTTGCTGCCTCACCTTAATGCGCTCCATCCTGATTAGATCAGAGAGACGATCGACACAGAGGAACAGCACGTAAACATCTCCTGACTCCATATGGAAATGAGTTATGTAACGTCAGAGTGCTCATTAGAGCGGGAGTGGATCTTATCTTATGAGTGACTCCTGAGATAACTGTAAGTGGTGGAAATACATTGTCTTTATGTGGGATCATATACTAAGAGGTGGCTTCCTGGAAACAGAGAGGAGTCAGACTTTTCAGATCCCAACTCTGAGCAGACTTAAGTGGATTTCTGGATACGTTCATTTACAGGTTACGATCAAAATACAGAAACANTAAACTTTTGCTGCCTCACCTTAATGCGCTCCATCCTGATTAGATCAGAGAGACGATCGACACAGAGGAACAGCACGTAAACATCTCCTGACTCCATATGGAAATGAGTTATGTAACGTCAGAGTGCTCATTAGAGCGGGAGTGGATCTTATCTTATGAGTGACTCCTGAGATAACTGTAAGTGGTGGAAATACATTGTCTTTATGTGGGATCATATACTAAGAGGTGGCTTCCTGGAAACAGAGAGGAGTCAGACTTTTCAGATCCCAACTCTGAGCAGACTTAAGTGGATTTCTGGATACGTTCATTTACAGGTTACGATCAAAATACAGAAACATGCTGCTTAGTTTAAACTTTCTTTAACCCCTTAAAGCCAAACACATTTGATACAGGAGTTCAAAAACTTCTAACTCTTCAAAATGATTTTTTTTTCTTTTTAAAACCTGTTAAAAATATTTTTAAAAACATATTCTCACACTTTGAGGATTGTCATATCACTACAGTCAGCTGAAGTTGCATTTTGGCTCTTATTTCTTTTAAAATAAGTGTTTTTTGCATGAAATAAATGCAAAAACACTTTAATAAAATAGATAAAATAGTTTGCAAAATTGCCAAGTGTGTCAAATGTGATGCAAGAGATATATCATGAATAAAATGATAAAGAAATATTTTCTTGTGGATTTTGTTTAAAGGGTTAATAAACATCTCAGTTCCAAAAAAATAGAATTTTCGGACTATTTTTTTGATAGGTCAGGCTTTACAGGGTTAAAGGTAAAGCGTGGAAAAAGGGGAATATTTTATTGGCTAAGATATTTGTTACAAGTACAACAGGATTAGAGCCTCTGTAAAAAAAAAAGTCCAATTTAATAATCAAGAAATAATAAAAAATAGAGACAGAAAAGGACTTAAGTCTAGAACAATAATAAAAAAATGAATAAATTTGGGACACTTTTTTTTCCAGTGGCCCTAATCTCAATGGGTCAAATAAAAGTTAAAAACAAAAAAAAAAACACTTAATAATCCCTTAAAAACTGTATTTGAAAAGTATGATTTAAAACTGTTTTTTTTTTTTTTTGTTGTGAAATTGTATTTTAATCTACTTGAACATTCAACTCTGTTATTTTAAAAGTAAAAAATCAGTGTACTTTCAATCAATGTTTCCCCTGCAGTGATTTTTCTCTCTGTGTTTTCTATGTGAAGCCCTGAAAGATACAAATGTAACAGAATTGGATTAATTTAGTTGCTTGGTTGCTTATCTTTAGACTTTTTCTACAAGTTCATTCTAATCAAGAGTGGTTCTTAAAAATGCAGTAAAGTGTGTTTGAAACATGTTTGGGTCTTAATATGTGTGTTTAAACCCTAACTTTGAGTCGAAGGAAATATCTTGTTTGATGTAAATGTTTAAATGTAGAAAAGAAAAACCCGATCCAGGTCCATGTCAACTATCAAGAGTCTCACTGTCTCTTCAGCTGCTCCACAGATTTACGCTCCTCCTCCAGTCGAGCTCTCACCGCCTTCACGATGGTGGCCTGGAAGAGCTCCGCCCCTCTGAAACACACACACACACACACACACACACACACACACATCACAAGTTAAATGTTGAACACACAGCATCAGTTCCCTCCCAGGTTTGTAGAAACTCCTCTTTTGTGTCAAACATTCATCCACTTCTAAAAACTCAGCGTCCTTTTCCCTTCATAAATCCTCATGTCCCAAAAAGTCATAAACATAAATCAGACTGATGGAATCATCTTAATCTGGGAGGATTTTCTGCCTCAGCCTGGGTTTGTGTACCTGGATGCGAGGATCTGAGAGGCTCTTATATCAGCCACCACATGGAGGAAGTAGTAGCTCATGAACACTCGTCTCTGCAGCAGCAGGAAGGCGAAACAGATACTGTCCCAGATGATACCGGCGTCGTTGCTGGGCAGCTCACACCCTTTATCACCTGGAGCCGAAACACAAGAGCAGCAAATTATTTGAGTTAAAGTTAGTGATAGATTCATCACGTCACATTGATTCATCAACAAATGAATGTTTTATTGCACGTCCAGACAAAAGTCTATACGCTTCATTATTTACAACCCAATTCCAATGAAGTTGGGACGTTGTGTAAAATGTAAATAAAACAGAATATAATGATTTGCAAATCCTCTGCAACTCATATTCAATTGAATAAACCATAAAGATAAGATATTTAATGTTCAAACAAACACAAACTAATACAATTTATTGTTTCTGTGCAAATGTTTGCTCATTTTGAATATGATGTCTACAACATATTCCTAAAAAATTGGGACAGGTTCAACAAAAGACTGAGAAAGTTGCTGATGCTGAAAAAACAGCTGTTTGGATCATTCCACAGGTGAACAGGTTCATCTAAACAGGTGAGTGTCATGATTGGGTATAAAAGGAGCATCACCAAAAGGCTCAGTCCTTCACAAGCAAAGATGGAGCCAGGTTCACCACTTTGTCAACAACTGCGTGAGAAAATAGTCCAACAGTTTAAGAACAATGAATCTCAACAAACAACTGCAGGAATTGATGGATTTCATCATCTACAGTCCATAATATCATCAAAAGATTCAGAGAATCTGGAGAAATCTCTGCACGTAAGCAGCAAGGCCCAAAACCAACATTGAATGGCCGTGACCTTTGACCCC
The DNA here is from genome assembly GCA_008086565.1 of Thalassoma bifasciatum. Classification (NCBI taxonomy): domain Eukaryota; kingdom Metazoa; phylum Chordata; class Actinopteri; order Labriformes; family Labridae; genus Thalassoma; species Thalassoma bifasciatum. The sequence goes on from RPOG01001909.1 coordinate 93,183, forward strand.
TCAGGCGGCGCTGCATTAAAAACCCACATCATTGTGTAAAGGATATTAGCACGTGGGCTCAGGAACACTTCAGAAAACCATTGTCAGTTAACACAGTTCATCACTACATCTACAAGTGACAGTTCAAACTCTACCATGCAAAGACAAAGTCAGACATCAACAACACACACAAACGCCGCCGCCGCCGGCTTCTCTGGAACCTGTCCCTGTGAAAACGAGCAAATATTTGCACAAAAACGATAAAGTTTATCAGTTGACTATTAAATATCTTGTCTTTGTGGTGTTTTCAATTAATTACAGGTTGAGATTCACGTTGCAAAGACGTAAAGATTTGCTCTGGCAGACTTGGCATGGTTGGTCTTAAAACAGGACAGGCACTTGATCAGATTTCAGTTTTTGCTGCGAGGTGGATCAAACATGAAGTAATCAAAACCTGGTGCCGACAGCAGGAATCAAATATTTGTATAAAATGTATGCCAACCTAAAAGATACCAAACAAAAGTCTTTAAAAGCAAACAGAGAATAGAAAGAAATGATAAGACAAACTAACCACCAACAGGAGAAACGCAAACACTCTCTCCTATACATAAAGTCGACAGTGAGCGACGTGAATCAATGTTTGACTGACTGAGCGCGTTTATATTCACTGTTAATCAGTAGCTCAGGGGGATTTAGATAAGGTCGAGGTGAATCAAACTGACGTTCTCACCTGGACAGCTGAGGAGATGAGTTACTTCCTGGATGTCGGTGCCAAATTAATGACATGTGACCACTTTAGACAAACCACCTAACTATCCATTTTCTTCAAAATCTCTCAAAACCCATTTTTATTCCTTTGTTTTCAACTTCACATGAGACTCTGCTCCTTTTTTAGTGTTTTAGGATTTTTTTTCACACCGCAAAAACTGAAATCTAAGCAAGTCATTATGTCTTATTTTAAGTAAAATTTGTCTTATCATTCTTGATTTGAGCCACATTTACTGGACAAGGTCATAAAAATGTCTCATTTCAAGTTTTTTAAAGACAAAAATGAGGCATCAATTGCTTGTAACAAGTAAAAAAAATCTGCCAATGGGATAAGATAAAAGATTCTTGTTTTAAGACATCTTTTTAATTTCAAGAAACTTCCCGGGCGAATTCGTCTTATCCCATTGGCAGATTTTTTTGACTTGTTACAAGCAATTTACACCTCATTTTTGTCTTGAAAAAACTTGAAATAAGAAATCAAGTCAGTGTCCACAAGATTCAAGGTTCTTTAATTTTAATGTCATTCTATGACACGTTTACACATGGAGTTGGAGTTTAATGCCAAAACCACAACTACTATCATTGCAAAATCTGAACTTGGCCATCATGGTGCAAACGTAAGATATTTTTCTAGACTTATCAGGTTCACGTGGATCAAAATACTTACTAAGATTTCAGTTTATGCAGAGAGTCAGAGAAGTCATGTGATGTTATTGTGATGGCTGATTCATAGTTTTGCATCGCGGTTTTCCTACAGTTTTCTCTACAGCCTCTATGATCCAACTCTGGCATGTCCTCAAACTGTTGGACAACAGGGGGCGTGGTAGGACTACTGAACATCTATAAATCAACTGACATCCTGTGTATGACCCTAACTAACCTACAGACCTCTGCTAATTTGCTCTTCCTTTAAAATGCATCTAGAAAAGGAATTAACAGTGATGAAAAGATACTAAATGTAGGTTTCACTCACTCAGATTGGGGGGTTTGTAGTCTTTGATGGTGCAGGCCAAACTGAGCAGCTGGATCAACCAGCAGTGATTCACCTGCAGAGAGTTGATGTAGCCACAGGCCAGGATCTGAGAACAGACGTGTTGTTAGAGCTGAACCTACTTTGATTCATGCAGAAGGTTTGAAACCTGAACACAGGATCAGTTAAAGCAAACAGAGACTAACGACTCACGGATAAAATGTTCTTCATGGTGATCACAAAGACGTTGTAAGCGATCAGGAAGTCCCAGTAGTGGAGGATCTTTTTGATTGGTTTGAGCAGCAGGTCGCCGCCGAAGAGCAGGAAGTAGAAACAGGCCACCAGGTAACCCATACAGAAGACACTGATCCGCGTGGTCCCCGTGATGAAGATGATGGTGAGGACGAACCAGAACAGGTAACTGAACATGATGACCTTCAGCATGTCCAGGTACGACCTACAGGAGGAGGAGAAAGAAGTCCACGTCAGTTTAATAATTCAAGTGTTTTTGAGCTAAAACTGAGGATAAAAGTGATTTCTGAGCTTCAACAACCTCCAAACCTTTGTCAGAAATCAGTGGAAGCTCAGAGTTTGTGTTCACACTATACAAGGGACTGGTTCTGCATCAGATATATATGTATGTAAAACTAAACTTGGACACATCCCTGAGGACTTCCTCTGTGTTTGAACAGCTGTCGTAAACTTGTGCCCCATTTACACAAAAATGGTTATAGGCTGTCGCGTTTCAAACTTTTGAAGAGAGATTTTGATTGGATTTTTTTCTGGAATGTCGTTTCCACCATCTCCATGTAAACCACAGACTGTATAATAAGTGGACGTAACGTTATTCGGCTCCAACTGAAGCATCCAGCAGATGCCCCGCCCCCTGGTGTCTGGCTGCAGTATAGGTCATAAGCCCCGCCCTCCCATGCATTCAGAATACGAGACGGGAAAACTTATAACAATTATTACACCTTGTAGAAATGTTTCTCTCATCTTTACGCTAAGGTGGTATCTTGCCTTCGAAAGATTTAGGCCTCATTCTCACCAAGCGGATCGGTTCGGTTCGTCTCAGTATGGCACGCACTTTGTGGCGTTTCCATAGACTAAACCCTCGACGGGTCCCCAAATAAGCGACCCGTACCGCTCCACTTTTCAGTACCCTTCCGCTGGGGTGCCAAGCCGTACCAAAACCGGCCCCAGGGGTGGGGCTGTAATCACTGCAGTACATTGATTGGTCAATCACCCTGCACGCAGCCTTTCCTGAAACAAAGCTTCATTACGTTATGGAATAAAGAGCCACAGCTGATCACAAAGTAGAAGATTTGCAGGATGTCCTCCATTGTTGCTCTTTGTTTACAATGCCACTAATTTCTTCTTCGTCGTATTTATTTGTGGGGTACACTGTGTAGCGCTGCAGTGATGTCACGCTGTTACGTAGCTGACGCGGCCCTCGCCATCCGGCCCATCAAGCAGGGTACGGTTGGCTGTGGAAACGTGCACAGGATCAGGCTTTACCGATCAGACCCGTACCAAACTGTACTGATCCGTACCAGACTGCCTGCTGAAAACGAGGCTTTGGATCTTGACAGGATCAAAAAGGGGTCAAAGTTCAGAAGTTGATGTCAATTATGTGATGTCACACCAGCTGCTGATAGGATGCAGGTTTGTCACAAAATAAAAAAACCAAACAACACTCGAGTTCGTTCTGTTTCAGCGAGGGTAATCGAGGCATCAATCACACTTAGTGTTTCACTTAGCGTCAGGACACCGGTAAGAGTCTGATCGATAAAAGTGAAGCGGAGTGAAACCGGACTCCTGTCACACAGCTTAGACAGAATCCTGAATATACATGTGTGTGTGTGTGTGTGTGTGTGTGAGACATGTTGAAAGCATGATGTGTGTGAGAGGGAGGGGCGTAGGAAGCTGATTGAAGAGCTGCAGCTTTGATGAAGTCGGCGAGGATGGGACGGCGTTTCTGATGCTGAGTGAGTGTCCTTCTTCATCAGGGGAGAAAATACCTTTTCCATACTTAAAAGCTATTTATTGAGTTAGAGTACAGGGCAAAAGCGTCTGAGTCGCTGCAGAGTGACGGACAGAGTGTTTTTGTGGATTATGGATTTATACCCCCCCCCTCCTCCTCGTATCCGTAATTCGATCCTGGAGGGAAACGATGGAATAAGTGCAGAGCTGCTGCGGCGCGGACAGACGGGCTGTGCAGCTCTCTTCCTCTTCACTGTAGGGCTTGTTGATGGACACAGAGTGCGTTAATAAAAGACTTGTCCACTTTGTGCATCAAAACAGTGGAATGTGAAGAGCACATAATCAATGGCTGTGGACAGGTCAGGATGCTCCGGCTGTTATTCCTCCCAAACCTTTTCTCAGCTTCTTCTTTCACATGCAGAGTCAGGCTTCAGTACCTGAGGACGATGATGATGTTTGCAGTGGTGCTGCTCCTGACATGAGATACTGTCATCTGTCCTCTTTATTTATCAGGGATACGCTGATCGCTGAGCACAGGAGTTCTTATTCAGCACCGCCTCACTTAAGACTTCTACGGTTACACAGTTTGCAGCCAAGAACAAGAAGAGTTTTATACTGAGTCTGCTTTTGGCAAACAAGGACTGATGTGGACTGAGAGTCTCATTCCTCTGGAGCTTGGAAGTTGTTGCTAAATGGGTTTTATATTTCTTATCCAAATGATCAGACTTTACAGCTTTTTAACTCAAATCAACACAGTGACTGTCTTTTTAAATATTGCAGATATCAGATTTAAGTTGGATTTTTGGTCAAATACAAGCAAAAACTACAAAGCCCAGACTGAATTAGTGAGTGAACAATAAAGTAAGGATTTGGGTAATGAAGTGTACAGAACCCAAGTAGAGAGGAGTTGTGCAAAAGAGGTAAAACTGAGGAACAAAAAGACAAAACAAATAAAGAAACAAAGAGATGAAATAAAACAAAAGCATCAGTAAGTTATGAAGTGGAAAGTTCTATAAATATAAATGTCAAAGTCAGTTAAGGCCCCGTTTACACATCAATGTTTCACTGTGTTTCACCCTAAAACACAGGGAAACGCAATGAAAAAAAATTATGTGTTTACACGGAAATGCTGAGTGACTGAAAATGCTGTAATACCATGTCAGGCCTGAAGATGGCGATATAACTATAGGAGCCTCATACACAACAACGGTTTAGAGGCTGAAGAAGATGTGAGCTGATCATCTGGAGTTAATGTTAAAAACTTCTTCTCTAATGGCAGAAAAAGTGCAATAAATGCACATTTTGGTTGAAGGTTGTCAGTAGATTCAGCAGCACAAGAACAAAAATTGTAGGTTGTTGTTGTTGTTGTTCAGTTCATGTTCAGCACAGTGGAGGCTTAATGCGCACGCACAGAGCTGAGCGTGACGTCAGTGTTTAACCGGAAAAACACAGACTTGGTGTTAACATGGAGACAGTTGGAAAAGTGTTTCAAAAAAGAAATATTTCACGTAGGATACCTCTATGTAGGATATCTCTATGTTGTTATATTTGAATATAAATGTTAAAATAAATGGCTTTAATTTCCTTACCACAATGATAATCATGATGATACCACAGGCATGCAGGTACAGTACGTTATTTTTCTATAACATACTGGTAACGGATTGGGACTCGGTATCGGCCGATACCCCCAGCACAGGTATTGGAATCGGTATCGGGAGGAAAAAAATGGTATCTGAACACCTCTAACTTTTTGATTAAATGATTTAAATATATAATCAAACACAAGGCTCCAGACAGAGACTAATTTAGTACAAGACCAAAACTGATGGGCAAGTGTTCCAGTGTGTTGTTTACATTTAATCACATAACAAGGAGGTGTTAAGATAAATAGCATGTGATCTAGCTTTAGTGGAGTGTAGCTCATATTTAATCTAGTTACTCAATTTGGCTGGAATAATAATCAAACACTTGATCAGGTTGGAAGTTTTTATTGTGTATGCTCCTTTTTGTGCCCACTAGATTTCTGTGTTAGTCACTTGACTGAAAACTTGAACTTACCAAAAAATATGTCTTGGCTCATTTTTATGATTTTTGAAAGTGAAATAAGTCTAAAAATTTGAAGCAGATGGCAGATAGGCTGCAGAAAACTGTGGGTTGATTTGTTTTACCTGCAGTAAATGAAGTCTGGGACGGGGTTGTGGACGCTGAACGACGCCGCGTCCAAATCTCTGCAGATTTCCACGTTGTCTCCAGCCATGAGACGAACGGCCGCCAAGTTCTCATCCTCAAAGATCTGCCTCTGCATGGACGCACACAGCAGCAGCATGAAGTCATCTGAGCGAAAGAGAGGAAGAAGATCAGGATTGTGTCATTTAGGAATTAAAAAGAGACATCAGGATAAAATCAGGGTTTGATCGAGGTTTCACTCACAGATGAGGAACGTTGGTTTGGGCCTGGTGAGGAAATCTGGAACGTAGAGCCACTTCACCACATTAGAGTCTGTAGTAGAGTCCGGAAACCTCCAGGGGTAATCTAAAATTAAAACATTCACCATTATCATCGCACTTACGTCAGTTTGATGTCTGGTTTATTTGCGGAGCACTTTGACTGGAAGAGAAGCCGCAGTTGGAGTCTTTGGACGGTAACAAATAAATTAAGAAAAAAACATCACGTGGAGAAAATAACAGATTTAAAATGATGTTCCAGAAGAAGTTATTTGTCACCACATCAAAAAGTCAAAGGATAGTAGAGCTAAAGGAAACTCTGGGGGTCAGAATAAGGAAAGGGGAGGTTTCCTATTCCTGCCTCACATTGAGAAAAATAAAACTGGGTAGAAGTTAATTTAACTTAATTTAATCCCTGAAATCAACAATAAAAATTCAAGTAAGAGTCTCCACACAGACATATCTGGTACTGAAGTCGAAAATATTTGTTCAAAAATACAAGACAGTGTGAATTATTTTCAAAACATGAATAATCAGAGTGGTTTTACTGTTTCATTTGGTTTTACATGAACCTTAAAACTGAACTTAATTCCTTTCCATATCTCTTTACAATGAGTGAGGAGGGCACACAGTGGACATGAGAGCCTGCTGTACATGGATGAATCACACGAGTGGCACAAGCTATCTATGATTTTAGGCTAAGATTTTTTTCACTCTGAGCCCTGGCAGAAGTAGAATAAATTTTGTAACTTAAATACCCGTAAATGAATCAATATCCAATCGAATTAAATTGGATAATGACTTGAATTGTATTGGGACCTTATGAATCCAAATATAGATGATACCAAGCCTGAAATTATTGCATGCAAATTTATATTGCTTTTAGAAAAAAAACTGATTTTTTGCATGATTACTACCTTATTCTGAGGTTAAAATCTTTTATTAATTTTACATGAGCCTGGTTGTAATTCTGTATTCCCAACTGTAGGTGGCTATAGTGCATCCTAAAGAGGCTACAAAACAAAGCAATTAAAAATGGCATCTTTTTTTTTTGAATCACTTTAAATTAAAAACTAGAGCTTTTTTAACAACAAATAAAAACAAACCAGCTTTCTGTTGTCAGACAAACCTTTACAGGCGGCTGGAGGGATCCCGATGCAGATGAAGTACTGGACCGTCAGCATGCACGCCAGGAAGCAGCAGTACTTAGGCCAGATCTCAGCGATGGCTTTCCTCCTGCGTTTATACATCACCGCTATCAAAGCCAAGGCGTGCAGCATGGCGTAGAAATCCATACGCTGCCCGATGACGTTAACCACCAACAGCAGGCACGTCTGAGGACGACACATTAATTAAGAAGAGACGGATGAAGACAAATGTTCTTAGATAAAACTCATCCCACAGTGTCGCTCGTCTCTACCTCCAGTCCAAACTTGTAGAAGAAATAGTTGATGAAGTATTTGATGAAGCTGATGATGCCCAGGTCCAGATGCTGCCGCGTGGTGTCGTGGAAGATGATCCTGGCTGCAGGAGGGGAGAGTTTGTTCCTCAGTCTGAAATACTCCTGGTGACGGTAGATGGTCACCTCGAAGGCCAACAGAGCGAGCATCAAGAGGTTGTTCTGTACCAAACGGGAGAGAAAAGGATTTTTAGAGATGAATGTTTTATGGTTTTGATTCCATTATCTCGCTCACGAGTGTCCAAATTTTTTTCAAAGAAAACCTAATCTGATTTTGTGAATAAGATTAGACTCTTAATGACTGTATTTATTAACCATGAAAGTCACATGTGAATGCTCTGTTTGTTTACTAAAGAGACACCTTGACGAACGAGTGTCTAAGGGTGAATTCCAACTCAGTTCATGGGAAATTTGATTTTAAATAAAAATTTGCGGCACCAGACAAGTATGTCTGTTTGCATTTTCATGCAGTCCATATCATTTTTGCTACTTGTGACTGCTTTTTGCCCATTTTAATAACTTTTTACTCTTTCATTTTGCTGCTTTGGAATAATATTTTTGCCACTTTCTGACTATTTTTCAAGTTTCCTCTCCATTTTCAACTTTTTTGCTTCTTTTCGACAAATTCTTGCCACTTCTTGTCGTTTTTACCACTTGTCACCACTTAGGTTGTTTCCCTTGCAAAAGTAGTTTTCAATAATTTGTCTCTTTGGTTGAGCAGGGTTGAGTAAAACCAGTGTATGGCATAAAACATCTACTGCAAAACAATTCATTCTGATGCATTTCAGCTTGAAGAAAAATTGCACCGTCTGCTATTGGAATATTGCAGTCGGCCATAACGCGATTTAATCTAATATTTCTTATCCTGCATCATTTAATTGTCTTGTGTCTTTTTAACATAAAACTGTTATTTTGCACTCAATTGTTTTTAAAAGTTAAAAGCGATTAAAAAGTAAAAATAGCAAGAGTCGTATTTACAGTTCAGACTCAGTGGAGGTGTTTAACTGAGGGTTTTAAGAAAAGACAAAATTTGGCTATTTATCTCAAAATTTTCTCTTCCAAAATTTTGCCTTTTATCTATTAAAGTTGTGGTAATTAATTATGGTTTCAACTTAAATCTTAGAATTAAATCAAAATTTCTGCTTTTTATCTCAAATGTTGCCTTTATTTCAAAATTTTGATGCTTAATCTCAAAAATTTGACTTTTTATCTGAGGCATTTGCCTTTGTCTTAAAATTTTGACCCTTAATGTGAAAGTTTAGATTTTTTTCACATAATGTTGGATTGATTACATACAATTTTTATTTTTTCTATCTCAAAACATTGACTTTTTGTCCCAGAATTTTGTCTTTATTTTTCAAAATTATCACTTTTCAACTTAAATATTGACCTTTATATCTAAAAGTAAAAAATAATTATTACTATTACTACTTATCAACTTTTATGCTTGTATTACAGTAAAAACTTTTGATGTTTTGATGGTTTGATGCAATTCTCTGCCGGACATTGGGAAAACTTCACGAAAGCTTGATTTAAATAAAATTGTAAATTGAATTGAGATCGCAATATCTGCCAGGAAAATCGCAATTAGATCTTCTTCTAGAATCGTTCGGCCCTACCCTGAGGTATCCCAGCAGGTCATCTTCTTTCATCAGGCCGACCCAGTGCGCCGGCTCCACGGCTCCTTTATACAGCAGAGAGTCCTTCATCTCTTTCCCCTGCTCTTCTGTGTAGCTGTCTGGCTGTGGAGGCAGAGGAAACGTCTCACGCTGAGTTTTTCACCCACAACAAATGGTGCATGAAGCCACGTATGTTCCACTCACCATGGTGCAGTTTTTGGAATATTGCTTGGGTTTTATTGACTTCAGCTGGTACAACATTTTACACACGATGATGACACACGTCCAGACGGTGCAGACGCTGGAGGCGAGGGGACGATACTGACNAAACACCAAAGAAGAAACACTCAGACTGTAACAGAAAGCTGAGATGCTTCCTCTCTTACTTCGTGAACAGACATCAGGACGATGTAACACGACACGATCTTGATGATGTGAATCTCCAGCAGCCACCAGATGAAGAGCTGCAGTTTGTGGAAATACTCCAGGAACTTGAGGAAGAGCACGGTCAGACGGTCGACCACGAGGTGCCATTTGTTCTTCAGATCTAAAGAGGAAGAGACGAAAACCAGACACAATGACATGGAAACAACAACACGGCTGCAGAGGCGGGAATGGAAAACACGTCCAGGATTAACCTCCTAATTACAGCAGTTCAACTTCCATTTGAACACTTTCATCTCTCCTCACACACTTTGTTTTCACGCTTTATGACACAGCTCAAGAATCAGAATCTGTCTCATCTTTTCTTCTTCTTTCAGCAGGTGTTTTTTAAAGAGGAGGTGTTGTGTCCTTTTTTCAGTCTTTATTCTGTCCCTCTGCTTGCCAATACTCACTCCTACACCGTAAAATCAAATTACAAATCATTACTTAAAAAAAGCTTCCAAACCAGTTGCACTTAAAGAAAAAAGTAAAGAGAGCTAGGTTTAGTTTATTGGTTTATATATACAGAGACAATGCACATAGATGAACATTCCTGTAAATATGCCGGTGTAGCCAAGTTGGCAGGTGACGTGCACTACATTATTAAAATGAATAAAAAAATAAATAAAAAAGTACAAAAGCTAATTATAAAATTAATTGCAATACATTAAAAATAATAAGGTATTTTAAGTTGTACTAAATTGTGCTTCCTAAGTATAGTAAACTTACAAATGAGTTTAAGAAATTATGAATGAAGTCAACGCAAATTCATTCCTCAGGTTGACCACGAGTAAGGAGGGCACACAGTGGACATATGACCCTGCTGTAAATGGACATTGACATAGGGGACTGGCTGTCTACGCTCCATGGCTTCGTCCAGCTGTTTACAGCATAGACTGGGTGTCAAGTATATCAATAAATAATATTTTTATCCATAGAACACTTGATAAAAATTCCTGTTAATGTTTTGCATTCGTTTTGAAATTGTCCAGGCATTTTCATTTTCACACTTACGCTAATCATCATGTTCAAAACGTTGAATTGAGCTGTAATTGATGCTTGACGGAGCCCAGACTGCTGGTCAAGGAGCGGAGACAGCTTATGACACCTGTGTGCGTCACCCATGTACAGCAGGGTCTCATGTTCACTGTGTGCCCTCCTCACTCACAGTTACAAGGTTTGATAAGGAATTAAGTTCCTTCTTCTTCTTCACTCAAAAGGCTGAATATCGCCATTGTGCAGCCAGAGTCTGCGCAGTAGAGAATTTCCGGTGGAGCAGAGAAAAAAGAGATATAAAAATATTTATTTCTTCTTCTTCAGAAGGTTTAGTCTCCTTTTGGCTCTTTCCTGAAGTTTCTTATATCCCCGATAAAAACTACTCACGAATGGCAGCTGTCAAATGTCCTAAAACAAAACTTATAACACCTTTTTAACGTTAAACAACTAATGAAAAACCAACTACTCTGTAAAAAAGAGACTTGGACACAATGCAGCCGGATTACATCGTCATACCACCTTCGCGTAAAGATGAGAGAAACGTTTCTACCAGGTGTCGTAATTTTTTTAAGTTTTCCCAACTCATATCCTGAATGCATGGGGGGGCGGGGCTTATGACCTATCCTGCAGCCAGACACCAGGGGGCGGGGCTTATGACCTATACTGCAGCCAGACACCAGGGGGCGGGGCTTTGTTGATAACCTAGTGAAGTTAACCTAGGAATGTAAGTCAGGGTTGCTATTGGATTTTTCAGTGTAGCAAGGATGTTAGAAGTATTTCTACGAGGTGTAATAATTGTCAAAAGTTTTACCACCTCTCATCTGGAATGCATAATGAGATGGAGATTGTGACCTATACTGCAGTCAGCCACCAGGGGGAGCAGTTGTTGTGGAGACCTCAGTTAGAGCGGACCGTAATGGCGTCCACGAATTATCCATGTTTTTAATCAGCTAGGCTTTGTTCATTGGTTTGATTGGTTGAAACGAACTGTGTTTCATGAGAGATTTCTTTATCTGTCTGTTTTTACGTGTTGTTACGTCGATGGCCTTTTCCCTCTGAGACAATAAATGTCGACGTATGGAAAACCAAAATCTGTTAACAAGCAAATTCCAAAGTGTTGTTTTAATCGCCTGGTAATGAAGGCTTAGCATTTGTTTTATATCCTCACACAGGATATAAAATATGCAGCCACAGTTCTGTATTTGTGTATGTTCTCACAAATGCCAAAGTATCTCAGGTTGTAATAGAGGCCTCATTGTGTGGAGAGAAAGCGTGAGAGGGCATATAGCAGCAACAGCTCACACCTCATTACAAACCGAGAGGCCCTGCAGGGTCGGGTTTTATCACCTATTTTATTTTCTGTGTATATAAACAACATTTTAATTTAGGAGCGCTGTGAGTGTCTGTGTAAATATGCGAACGGTGCAGCAGCCGTCAGCTTCAGCACAACGCTGTTATGTCTGAAAGTGAGTGTTTGAGATATGCACTTTGTCAGAGCAGGAAACTGGAGGTAAATCTCAACAAACCCCAAAAATCTGCAATACACCAGGTTTTTACTGCTTCACTTGGGATGATGGATGAGTCGCTGGTGAGACTGCAGTCAGGAGATACTCAGGCTGCAGACGGAGAGCGCAGGCCTCTCAAGATTGTATGAAACATACGTCTTATGAGGCGAGCAGGCCGAGAGAAATGTGAGAGGAAACATCTCGTGTCTGAGAGCGTCTGCAGCGCCACATTACAGCGCAGCAGCCTGAGCCGTAAACACAGAGAGGAGAGCAAACACGCCCAGCAGTGACGGGAGCTTTAATGTACTTCAGAGGAAAACAGAGCGGATGAACATCGCTCAAAGAAAGCTCACGTGAAACGCTGGAGTGTTAAAACACAACGAGTCACAAAAGATTCATGGAGCGGCTTCTCAGACACAGAAAAACAGGCTGCCAAGATTACGGTACACAAAATCTTTGACTTTGGCGTCACCTTGAAGTTAAACGAAGTTAAAATAAGCAGATTCACATCAAAACAAAACGCATGTGGAGACAAAGTGCAGCACAGAAGACTCTACAAGTTTAACTCACCAAAAGTTGAGGAGAATAAGTTTGTTCTATATCTAGAAAAAATGTCTATCTTCTCTTGTCTGGACTACTTTCCCACGAGAATTAAAAAGTGAAACCACATCACTGTTCCAGCTTCTCTTTTCTGTTTGTTTTAAGATTTTCTCTTTGTTTTTGATCTCCTCCATCCATTCAAACCTGGTTGTTACCTGAAGTCCCAAAATGAGGGCTGAGGACCAGGATGAGCATCAATGTGCTTTTTAGTGGTAACTATTTTTACATACAGCATGACAAAGATCCGAAACACAAGGCCAAGTGGACCTGCCATTGGCTACAGAAGAATAAAGTGAAGGTTCTGGAGTGGCCATCTCAGTGTCCTGACCTCAATATCACTGAGCCACTCTGGGGAGATCTCAAACCTGCAGTTCATACAAGACAGACCAAGAATTTACAGGAACTAGAGGCTTTTTGCCAAGAAGAATGGTCAGTTTTGCCATCTGAGAAAATAAAGACCCTCATCCACAACGAGCACAAAAGACTTCAAGCTGTTATTGATGTTAAAGGGGGAAATACAAGATATTAAAAACTGGGCTCTGTAAACTTTTGGACAGGAAGTTTTTGTTGTCACTATGATTAAAAAAAGGTGCCTTTAATTTCCTTACAACTGTCTGTGTTTTTTGATTATCTTCATTAATGTTGGGCTGTAAAACCTCAAACCTGTTGACTTCTGATCTGGCTTTGCTCATTTTGTCTGTTTGTTGTTGTAGACAAGTTAAATACTATCTACTCTGGTCACAGTTTGTTTTATTTTGAAATTCAAAGTAGTTTCTGGGCACTACTTCCTGTCCTGCTTAATCTTCCCTACAGTGAATTGGTGGGTCACAGTGATGGCATCTGGCAAAAATCGGATGCCTGAGTAACAGAAGGGAAATGTTCTGGATTTAATTCTGGTGCAGCATGATTGTAATAAAGATCGTTTACGGGGATATTCTCTGTTAATGAAAATATGCGCCATATGCAGACTTGTGTTTTTGTTGTTTTTGTTGTTGTCTTCTTACCTGAGCTCTGCTCGGTGCTCGGCTCCGGCTCGTCCCCCGCGCTGCACTGGTGGCTCTCGTCTGTGCTGGACTGACGCCCGTCGGAGAAAGTCCCGGGCTTCTCTTCGCTCGTCTTCGTGTCACACAACATGACAACCAGCGCCTGGTCTTTCTCCTCCTCTTTCTCCTTCTTCTCCTCCTCCTTCTCCCCCTGCGGCTCCTCCTCCTTCTCCCCCTGCGGCTCCTGCTCCTCTCTGGGCAGCGTGGCCTCCACCGAGCTGACGCTGAGCATGGTGAGGTCAGCCAGGCTGCCGTCGGGGTGAACGAGCCTGGAGACAGGTGAGCAGGTGTGAGACAGAGGTACGTCCATGCAGACCCACAGGAGTATTTCTATTCTTATGAGGACATTCAGTGATAATTCTTTAATGTTTTGAGGTGAACGCTCTTCTGGTTTCTTTTTTAAAGCACTGATCAATGTCACACCAGCATGTTTCAGTGAATGCATGAAAAAAAGTCTGTGGAGAGCAGAAGCAGGCGGGATCATGAAACCAGATTATTAAGACTGTTTCAACCTCAAACAACATTTTTAGCCCCATTTAATATTTATCATCCTTTACTCTAAGAGAGTTTTCTGCATCATTTCATTATTATCTCATCTTGTACTCTCAAATACGCAGTTTGATTCTCATATTTTCACATCTACAGTGGCAAAATAGGAATGAATACTTCAAAAAGGGGAAAAATACATTTCTCAAAACACAAATTAATTTAATAAAAAACACAAATTAATAACTTGAAATGTAAATGAATTTCATAAAAACAAAAATTAATAGCATGAAATATAAATAAATTTGATACAATTATTTTTAAATAAAATGCAAGTAAATTTCATAAAACACAACAAATGCCGTAAAAAACATAAATTTCACAAAACACCAATAAATTTAGTAAAATTTGAATTAAAAAAAAATTTCATTAAAAAAATAAATTTTCACACAACAAATACATTTCACAAAAGTGAAATAAATCTCAAATAAATATAATAAGTTGCAAATAAATGCTACTAAACCCTAATAAGTTTTACTAAACGAAAAAAATTACAGAAAACATAAATGAATTTCACAAAACACAAAAACCTTTCCAAGCAAAAATATGTTTCACAAAGCCCATATACATTTCACAGAAGGTGATTTTTTTCCAAAGAGCAAAAATATAAGAAAAATATTTGTTTATTTTTTAATGATGAATGTATGATATCGGAATAAGGACTTTTTGCGGTTTCATGTTTAAAAAAAAAAAAAGTTGAATATAAAAAAAGAAGAAAACTTACATTTCACAGAAGTAGAATTTATTTTACTGAAGAAAATGCAACAAAACAAAAATAAATATAACACAACAAAAATGAATCTCACAGAACACAAATAAATTTTCAGAGTTCACAAAATAAATATAAATAAAAGAAAATTAAAAAAAAATCACAAACCAGAACAGGTTGTTCTTGTCTCTGATTGGCCCAACCAAAGTTTTTCAGCCACAAGTCTGTCCAATCAGATGCAAGCATCATGGTTCGTCCCTTTCCTGTTTGTGAAATTTGTTTTGTGATCTGGGAAATTCATTTGTGTTGAGTAAAATTTATCTTTGTTCTCTGAAATATATTTTTCTTCCGTGAAATGTATTTGTGCTTTGTACATTTTTTTGTGTACTTTGAAATTTATTTGTGTTTTGTGGAATTTATTTTGCCCTTCATGAAACGTTAATTCCCATTGGCCTTCAGGGCCACCGTACATTCACATTCTGTCCTCATAAGTACATAAATACACACTCCTTTACGTGATCCAGGTGCTTCTCAAAGGCCATGACTTGAATGTTTGGATGGGGATCATCAGCTCTGGGTGGTTTCATCAGGCAGTGCACATTCCTTTTGCATTCCTTCAAACATCCTCCGTCGATTCTTTGAGCTGATTTTTTTTTTTTGCTCTCAGAGGGATTGTCTTGTAAATGTTAGCAGCTGATGTGAGGAATTAACCCATTTCATAACCCTTTTTTTTAAACTCTTCTCAGGCAATGGAGCGAGGTCAAAGGTCAGGTTTGGCTTGCATGAACCGGACGCATATCAAGGCGAGCATTTGTCGAAGCCCTGCGGTCACACTTACTTGCTTTGCTGAGTTGGGATTTTTTGCTTGATGCTGCTCGGGAGGAATGAGTTACACAAACGAACAGTGAGGAGAGAAACCGACAAAGACAGGCTGAAACTGACACTTCAGATTGTTAAAATATCCACGTGTTTTTTTTTTTTTTACAAGAATGCATGAAACTGGCCAACAGGCTCCTGTGGTTAAGGGAGATCGAGCGTTTTTTTTTTGTTTTTTGCAGGAAAGGGGGTAATTTTCAGTGCAGAAAAGGGTAAAAGGATCCAGATACTGGAAGGAGAAAACAGAGCTGTCAGATTCACACATGCTTTCTTGACAGTTTGGAAACCATCGGAGAGAAGAGGAGAGAAACAAGGGTTAAAGAGAGGAAAAAAGAAGGCTACAGGCAAAATTATAACATCCTGAAACTCTTAAAGAAAGGATCAAATATATCAGAGAATCATCGACATATCGTCGGAGCAGGAGGGACAGGTGGAGTGCAGGGTGTAAACAGGAAGTTGAGGCTCAGAGGTGGAGTGGGGTGGTGTCGGATGCCACAGAAAGCGAGCAGATACCCACCTATTCATGATCAGATAGACACGCCCATTGACTTTAGCGTGGCTGTGTGAGAGAGGGTGTGAGACGTGAGTGAGGAGCGAGTAAAAGCAGCAGCAGCGACAGGAAAAACAGAGGCGTTATGGTGAAAACACAACAGCAGAGATGTTATTAGAGAGTTATTAGAGTTAACAGCACAGAGAGCTCACACACACACACACACACACAGCTGAGGGATGAAGATGGGGCTCGTAATGGGAGAAATGTTTCACCTAATGCTGGACGCAGATCAGAAGAGAACTGTTCTTTGGTACGAGGCAATAACCGACTGTCACTTCAAATGAGTTTCAGAGGAATCATGTCTGCGAGGAACAGAGGGGACTGTTCACGGTGTCGCAGTTTAAAGAGTAAACTAGAAACCTTTAACTTTGGATATCACTCGCTTCTTTTCTTACGCGTCTTCTCTATGGTGGGATTTTTCCTGAAAAGCCTTCGTTGTTGTCTTACCGCCCTCTACTGATGTGGTGTTGTAGTGCAATAACTTTATTTCTCTCCATACATCACTGTCCTGATTTGCCTGATTTCCCGTGATTCTGTAGCAGTGACAGCTTTTGGTCTTTCAAGGAAAATTTCCGAACTTTCTGTCCAGATTTCTCCATAATATTCTTTATTTTTGTGAAGGTCTTGGCATGATAAATATGCACAAAAAACTACCATTACTTTTCATCATCAATGTGTTTAGTTTACACATACCTGATTTGAAGACGATCAGACAGAAGCTCCAGGACTAGTTTGCTCAAAAGCGTGGCGTAAAAATCACCAAAGTTGGCCATTAAGACCAAATTTACAAATATCCATTTGGAATTCGGTATGGTCGTAAGTAGTGGCGGCTGCTGGTCTTTCAAAGAGGGGAAGCTCATTTCTATCCAAGCATACATCATAAATGTGTTTGTTTATCTACATGTAAATTCTTAACATGACATGCTAGACAGACAGTTTCGTAAATCGGCCACGGAAATACTTCAGTAGTCCATCAGGGTAGGGGGGGCTGGCGAGTGTTTTCAGAGGCGGGACCTTACGAAAAATACAGCAGCTGGTGATTGGTCGACCGTTCCGCCTGACATACTCATTACAGACCAATCCACATCAAGCCACACTACGACGTAGGGGATGTGTCCTTGTCTGTTCTTCGATTAAGAAGAAACTAAGTCTATTTCTGATAAAACTGCAAATGTAGCTGCGTCCACAGAGACCGCTTCACATGCCGCCATTGTTTTCACGTCTGCAGCTCCCGCCTCTCTTCTCTGGTTGGGTTGACAAAACTCTGTTGGGTAAAACTGGTTGTGATTGGATCTTAGTAAGATGGATCTGCAGAATTTCAGAAAATAAATCAGGCAGCTCCATCTGCTCTGCAAGGTTCGTAAATTCTACCCTCCTTTCCTTTTCTAGTCATTTTTAACGAAGACAAAGACGCTGGGGATCGGTAAAGTCTCTGGATCAGTTCAAAACAATGTAATGAAAGACTTCAAAAATGCTTCGGTGGATGTAAAAACTTTAAGATCGCTGATTCACTTATTTTACTGTCAATCAAAAAAGAATTCTGCCTCGGACAGATCATCCAATCATCATGCAGAAACAGAGTGTGCGGGCCAACCTTCGGCCCCACAGACCCCCAGAGACGCTGAACGTCTGTGCAAATCACTGTGGAGCTGCGAGGATGAATGAGAAGGAAGTTGAGTCGGTTTCCTGTGATAAGAAGCTGGTTCTTCAAAAGACAACCATTTTCTAGCCCATATTTAGTCAATCAAATGCACATGCAGCGATAAATATTTCACCATTTTCTATTTTTTTTGTACATTTTAGGGGAAGATGAGCTTCCTTTGCAGTCTTAGAGCAATCGCCACTGTTTTGGAAACAGCCTCTAGTGGACACTGAAGGAACTGCAGTCTAGCAACATGGAACGAATACAAACGTACAACATATCTGTACAATAGTCGGGAATTTTTGGGTTATTTGATTTGTACAGCTCAAGTAATCAAAGTAATTTAACTTAATGGCGCTTTAACCAGCTTCATATGAAGTGGTGCTCAAAGGATTGTGGGATATGTGGGGCAATGAAAAATTTTCCAATTGTTTCCCATTCAGCCCAAAAAGATCATATTTGGAGGAATCTGTGGACTCATTAGGACCTTTGAAGTCCAAACACTCCAATTCGAGACCCTCTTGGTGGTGATACAAAAAAAAATTGGGACGAATAAGCTCCTCCCCTTTGTGTCTCACCTGTAGATGGTGCTCTCCTCTTTGGCCACCACCGCCTGGAGGTCAGTGAGCTGCAGGAAGCGGTCGTGGAAATAGTGCAGGTGGAGGATACACACCAGCAGGAAGGACGTGGGGATGAAAATCCTGGTGAACAGCTCAGAGAGGGAGAACGTCTTCAAGCCCAGGTCCTCCAAGCTGCGTTTAGTTTAAAGAGCAGACACAAATGTTTGTGAAACCTTCAGAACAAAGTATCTCTTCAAGGACACTTTATTTTACCTGTAAACAGATCATCTTTGGATGGTAACAGTTAAAGCTCATCACCTGCAAAGCCTTCATTAACACATTCACCCCGCCTCCTCTTAGATCAACAGACATCAGAAAGTTCAAACATCTGCAACTCTGAGTAACTGCTCCCATTTAAAAAACATCTTTTCAAAATAAAAGCCCACAACACATAGGGTGCCTGCAGGTTTTGGCAAGTCAAATTTAAGACTTTTTAAGACCTTTTTAATGCCATTTCGAATTAAATTTAAGACCAAAAGCACATAAATATACTCAATGTTTGGGGATCCTGCTGCATTACAACCAAATCATAGTGTGTGCCACTTAATGAGACTCATTCAAGTTTACTTTTTGACTGTTTATTGAACATAAAGTTGCTCATTTGTTTACATCTGTGTGTAAAAGTGCAAACAGTGGCCCATAGTCATTGACTGCTGAGCTAGGATGCAGATAAATTATATCAGCAGGTTGTAAGATAACAAAACAATATACATTAACAAATCCTGCCCTGACAAATTTAAGACCTTTGAGTAATTTATTTAAGACCAGAATGTAAAATTTTAATGAATTTAACACTTTTTAAGACTTTTTAAGGATGTGTAGGAACCCTGACACATGAACCCCTGTTTCTGTAATGTAAAAATGCTCATTTTTCACTAAATCCAGGGTCATATTGTATCTTATTGATATCTAGATGTCTTTAGTCTGGTATTTGTTTTTTTTCCCTCTTCCTCCCTCATGTGTATCCTTTTTCTCATCTAACGAAACAAGGCGCTGCGCACACTGGCTGACCTGACAGTTCTCTTGCTCCTGTCTTCCCCCAGTTTTATGTCACTGTCTTTTTATATTTCTTGGACGGGATGAAACTGGAATGTAATTTTGTTGCTCGGAAACATGATCAATGACAAATAAAGCATCTTGTATCTTGTACGTCAAATGTGTCAAATAACCTAATGTGACTCAACATAACTTCATCACTTAACGTCACATAACTCAACGAAATTAAACTAAGATCCTGTAATTTAATGTAACTTAATGTGAATTGATGTTACTTTATGTAACATCAATAACTTACCATGATGCAATTTCACGTAACATCACATAGCTCAAAGTAATCAATGCAACATCATAAAACATAGCGTAACCTTACAAAACTTAACGTGATGTAACATGAAGAAATAACATTGAGTTACGTTACATAACTTAACATAAAGTAAGATCATTTAATGTAATGATATGTAACATCAAGAAACTTCATTTAATGCAACATAGTGTAGTTTAACCAAATGTCATTACTTATTGTAACTGAAGTCACGTAACATGTTTGCATTTGCTCTTAAGGCGGGGGGGGGGGAGGATAAATAATCTAGGTCAGTGGTTCCCAACCTTTTCCAACTCAGGGCCCACTGTTAAGTCTCAAAAATGTTTGGGGCCCACAATTATTGCCTTCTTACAGCAACTTTTTATATTCAGATATTAGAACATTTTCGTATTCTTTTAAATAACTGAGTTTTAACATGTAAAACATTCCCTATATTTTTATTTTTACATAATTACAGCCACCACCCACCCACCCTGCTGCAAAAATCATACGATTTCGGAAATAATGTGGATAAGGTCTTTTTTTTTTAAATGTAAGAAAGCCTAAAATGTAATGACTGGTTGATAATGTGGCAATAACTTTTTGCTAGTTATTACAATTTGAGTTTTTTTACAATTTTTTAAATTACATTTCTAGTCATTGCTACATATAGGGCTCTAACATCCTTTAAGGGTACGTTTTTTATACATTAATTAAACTTGTAAAAATTATAAAAAATTTGTATAGACTCAAAATTTTTAATTTTTTTTAATTTTTTTTTAACATAAAAATATAATGGGAGGTAGCGGGAGTTTGTTTTTTTTTTTTTTTTTCAATTTGGGAAATGATTTGGCGGCCCACTTGCAATACCTTTACGGCCCACCAGGGGGCCTCGGACCACAGGTTGGGAACCACTGATCTAGGGTTTCCCAGGTTAATTTCAACATCTCCAGGACATTTGACCTATTTTTCTCATTTTCTTTATGTTTTCCACGACTGGAAAACGAGCCAATCATTTTTCAGGTTTTCCAGGATGCGTAAGAACCCTGAAAAAATTAACAAGCACGTTTCATACCTCACTGTAGTAAGAATGTGGACTTGCTTGGATTTGACTTTTTGCAGTGTGGTCTGTCTTTTTGTGAAAGGTTGTGGTTCATATTTGGGTCTCACGACTGAAGTATGACCTCTAATCCAAAAATATCCAAAGCAAACACAAAAAATGAGAAGTGAAACTGAAAAAAACACCTCACAACTTTTCTGATTTTCTCTGGAGAAGTGGAGAAAAACAGGTAGGGACAGTACAACCTGGTCTGCAGGCCACTTCAGAGTTTGACCATCCACATTTGGTCGCACTCGTGGTCGTACCACATGTAGTGGTGGCTGTAGGTCTTCATGAAGTCCTAGGAGGAGGTGGTGAGCTTCACGTGGATCTATTCTCCTTATTAACACTGCCTACAAAAAGTCTCCTATTGAATCGACTAAAATTTTACGGCTCAAATGAACGCATCAAATTAAACATGACGCTCAGGGACGTTTGGATTTAGGAGGACGTTTCTGTTTTACTGTGATAGAGGTTATAAAGCAGTTGGATTATGAGGCGGCTGTACACAAACTTTATGACGCACATTAAAACCGTGGGCACCTTCTGTCCTTGGGAAATTGAATTTGGAAAGTTTACAACGTGGTACTCATGTGCTGATTTAGGATCAGACAGAAACAGAATCACTCAGTAAACAGTCTCACTTCACATGACGACAGAAGTGTTTTCATTTCACCAAACTTTCCACCTCAAAGCTCGAACTCTGGGCATATCTAAGAGTCGTTAATGACATTTTTTTCCATTTTCAAGACTTAAAATATTCAAAATCACTAAATGTGACTGTCAGATGGGTCACACTGTAAAGACTGGTGTGTTTTAGTACCTGATAGAGCGCCACGCAGGAGAGGAACATCATCATGTAGATGATTTTGTACATGACGATGGTTCCCTCGAAGCTGACGAAGAAGAACATGCCCCCGCAGATGTAGATCCAGTACTTCACCAGTACGGCCATCACCATGTTCCCCAGAACCTGCATGATGTCCTGCTCCCCTCCCTCCTCAGGGTCCTCCTCCTCCTCTATAAAACACAGCAGCCAATCACAACACTCGGATGTAACTCTGATACTTTAGATACTTATTTTCACCTGTGGAGATTTCTGCAGAACTCTGGATGATTAAGACACACAGAAGATGCAAAGAAGGAAAAAAAATATGAGAGGAGAAAGCTGGAGCAAGACGACGGAGGCTTTTGGGGGAGAGATTTAGAATAAAAAAGTTGCTTTAAAGTTAAAAGAGTAAAGAAATATTCCAGTGGGGTTAGGAAAATGTGTTTGTCAAGCTTCTTGTAATACGATTAATGACTTAAGAACATGTGGCTCACAATATGTGGCTCATATTAAATCTTATAAGACAAATTCCAACAAAAATATGTCGCAACAACAAATAAAAATAGTTGCTCTTATTTCAAATGAGGTTTCTAAGCAACTTTTGCAAAGTAAACAAAGAAAAACGACATCTTGACACACTCTTGAAACTTTGAAGGTGATTTTGCAAATTCCAACAAAGTATTATGATTTTTATTGACTTTTTATGTGTAGTTTGTAAGTTTGTTGGAACCTGCTGCTGCTTAGTAACTTTGCAGAGCAGATGGAGCTGCCTGATTCATTTTCTGAAATCCTGTAGACTCATCTTGCTAAGATCCAATGACAAACGATTTCACCAGAGACAAAAGTGACCGGCCCAATCAGAGAAGAGAGGCGGGAGCTGCGGATGTGACGACAGCGGGAAGAGCCTGAATGTTTGAAAACAAGGGCAGTGTGTGATGTGGTCCCCGTGGACCCAGCAATATCTGCAGTTTTACCAGAAATAGACCGAAGTTCTTCTTCAAAAGAAAAACAGAGAACGTCACTTAAAGTCCTTCTGACAGGAAAAAATGTTTTTGCTCTTGTCCCGACAAGTTTTGGTCGGAACTGCCCATCTAGCGTGTCGGGTTTGAGAAGTATAACAAGCCCGAGCACAGTTTACTTTCGTGCACACTGGCCAAACAAGCTGGACTTAAGGGTTGGAGGGTGCTTAAGCGCGGCATGATTGGCCAGTGTGACCAAACCCTAAAGTATAGACGGCTTTCCTGAAAAAGAGAAATTGTAGCAAAAAAAGGAACTTGGACTGGTCCTTTTTTGGATTATGTTCTAAGTTCAACATTTTCAAAACAGAACTTTAAACGTGACCTAGTTCATTTTAATTGGTGTGTACCGAACTTTGAGCTACCTCACTTTTTGAGCTGGCACAACACTGACTGTGGGAGAGACAAAAGGTGAGTGAAATCACCGTAAATATGTTTGAAGCTTCAAATGAACTTCCTTCTATCAGTTCTTGTTTCCTTTACGCTGTCTTAATACCAACTATCCTCCTGTTTTTGTGCTTGGGACCAACCAGAGTAGCCCATAAGAGACACTCGGGTTCATTTGCAAACAGTCTTCTTCTCTGGCTGCAGCTGTGTGAGCGAGGAGGACTTGTCCGCCTGTGAGTGGTCTGGAACGGGCAAGTTACCCACAGCAGCACCTGATACTTTCACAGTAGAGTCTTCAAAGTTCAGAAAAATTTGCAATATTTGTGGGTTTTTCTGAAAAAGAGTCAGTAAAGAGCTGAGAACTCACTGAATATGACGAAAAAGTCACTTGGTTGGTACCATAGACTGTATAATGAGTGGACGTAACGACGTTCGGCTCAAACTGAAGCCTCCAGCAGATGCTCCGCCCCCTGGTGTCTGACTGCAGTATAGGTCATAAGCCCCGCCCCCTGGTGTCTGGCTGCAGTATAGGTCATAAGCCCCGCCTCCCCATGTATTCTAGATATGAGCCGGGAAAACTTAAAAAAATTACGATACCTCGTAGAAACGTTTCTCTCATCTTTACTCTAAGGTAGTATGATGATGTCATTTGGCTGCATGGTGTTCAGGTGTTTTTTTTCCTGAGAAGTTGGTTTCTCATTAGCTATTGGACGTTAAAAACCGCGATATAAGTTTCCTTTTACGACAGTTGACAGCTGCCGTTCATGAGTAGTTTTTATCGGGGATATAAGAAACTTCAGGAAAGAGCCAAAAGGAGACTAAACCTTCTGAAGAAGAAGAAATAAATATTTTTATTTCTCTTTTTTACTTGGCTCCACCGGAAATTCTCTACTGCGCAGACTCTGGCTGCACAATGGCGGCTAGAGAAACGGGGTTTTTTGGCTTCAAAATTGTAGAACGGTGACAGGTGGAAGCACGCTGTCCATTCTATATACAGTCAATGGTTGGTACCAACAACTAAGAAAGTCCCAAAATTGTGAGGAAAATCACTCTCAAGACCAACATTTGTCGACTCAGACTCGCCTCCTGTTAAAGAATTTGGAGTGTTACTGTGAGAACAGCCCTCAAATGTCCCATCGGGAAACAAAATTGCCTCTAAGTAAACAAAGATACTTCACACCACACGAGTTTAACTTCACATTAACTCTGCTCCTCCAGTGACACTTCTTTGGAGCATGTCGGACACTGAAATGTTATGACTCAGCTCTGGATGAGAGTGAGAAACTTTTGGAAAGTTTTATCTGATGTTAAGATTTCTCTGTGGCTCGATGATGAAACCTTCGCCCTCGAGAATAGAGTGGGGGCAGAAACCCTGACCTGAGCCTCAGCGTTTTTCTCTCGCCGCAAAGATAAACTCCAGAGCTTGTTTTGTCTGCGAAAAGCCTCTTTCACTTTAATATGAATAAAATCAGGGCTTACCCTTCTTCTTCTGATCCTCCACATGAACGTCTGAGAGCCCGGCGCTGTCTTCTTTCTGTTTGTCTCGTCTCTCTGTGAGCGTCTGTCTCAGCAGCAGCCAGAAGCTCAGCAGACACAGAACCTTCGCACAATAAATAAGATGTTGAGACAAACAGACGAGCGGCGAGAAGAAAGGATGTGACCTCACAAATCTCAGAGCATTTACTTTAACACACGAAGAGCACGATGTGGGCGGCCTGAACAAAGTGAGCGTGGATGTTTTTATACAGATCAGCGTGAGTTTTCTGAACCGTGACTCAAAAACACACACAGTTGCGTTAAAAAGGATCTCAAACTCTTTAAGGCCACTGTGTTAAAGTCGAAATCTCATTTCAGACACATTTAGGTCGGATTCAACGTGAGCTATTCCAAAACATGTCAAACACGACGGCGCTGACCTTCTCTTCAGGGAT